>CM043719.1:23671437-23930433 GCA_023969325.1 Oryzias curvinotus
CACAGCAGTTGTAGAGGTCAAGATCTGGAACAGAGAAGCCTGTCAGCAGTCAGACATGCAGTATTATTATTATATTTTTTTCTTTTGCTCTTTATTTTTTTTTTCTTTTGCAGCTTCAGCACAAAGATGCAAGAACCCTCACACAGTCATCAGATGGAGAGTCCGCACGGACAAAAACACTTCAATGATGTATTTTTGTCTAATATATACGAGCCTTTCTAAAACTGCTTATGCCATATTTGTGCTCATAAACATGAATCGAACAGAATTTGAAATCCATCCAAAGTCCTCCTCCACGTCTTATGTCAGCCGATTTTCTTTGCCTCACAGAGGTATTACCTACATTTCCAATTCTTCAATGCTCTCTACTACCCACAGTCCAGCTCGTCAATGAAGTAGTTCATCCCTTCTTGTAACCTGCCTGTGCTCATCATCATCTTTCCTTTCTGACTCCTGGCGGTTCTATATTGTGAGGAAAAGGAAATGAATAAAAGAAGTGTGGAGAGACCTGCTAAGCGGGAACAGTCATCGTCCCTGGTGAATTCTGTGCAACTACGACACGGGGTTTATATAACTCACAAAACCACACACTTCCTTGCCCTCATATTTTTTCTCAGATGCAGTAAAATCATGTATATTTTTCTTGTAGTTAAATTTTTGTTTCAGCTATTAAGCCGAAAGCTAGAAGACTTGGTGATTTATATTCTCTGGCTTAAAAAAAAGTTTGTGTCATGCATTTGAATGTCCAGATAAGCATTAGTCTTTTCTAGTAAAAGTGTGGCCATAATTTTAACCAAATCATGTTAAAGCAATTTGGAAGACTGCACTTTGGTTTTGCACCATCTTTTATCTCCAGATTCTCCTTGGATGAGTTCAGTAGTTAGTCTTATCTTTTCTGTCTTGAAACTACAAAACCTTCTATGTTTATCTCTGACTCCTGCACTGTTTCCCACAAATTCTATAATATGATCTAATCTAAAGGTGTTTTTATTGCGTAAGTGGAAATACATTTTTCTTTGGAAGTGAAAACTTGGCATGTGAGAGCAGGGTCCAAACTTTCTTAGACATTTTTCTTCTGCAAATGAACTGTGAATTTCCAAGTACAGACCATTAACATTCATTCTCCATCACAAAATCCCTAGAAATATCTACTTCTTCAAAAGTAATGAGTACTTTCATCTGTGATGAGCTGAAGGGAAAAAGTCTGTCCTTTGTCTGCAGTAAGAATATGTTCAGCCATTTTCCAGAGCACCTGTGCCTAGGCCCTAGGGCTATCCTTCATCGATCTACAGTACCTACCAGGTTTAAGCCTGAATCCACCTGGGTGTTTCCTCTGAATGACACCCGTGACGGATGTAAGCAGGTTTTAATATTGCATTTAAATCCCATGTAAATGGGTTAAAAGATTCCCCACAATAATAAACAAACTCACCTGTCATTTATAATAATAATAATGAAATGCCTTATTATTATTATTAATAATAATGGATTAGATTTTTCTGCGCTTTTCCAGACGCTCAAAGCGCTTACAGTGTGTCCATTATTCATTCACTCCTCATTCATACTTGGTGAGGGTAAGCTACTGTTGTAGCCACAGCTGCCCTGGGGCAGACTGACAGAGGCATGGCTGCCAGTTCACGCCTACTGCCCCTCTAGACATCACCGGGACATTCATGCACATTCACACACCAGTGGAGCCACACTGGAGGCAAGGAGGGTGACGTGTCTTGCCCAAGGACACAACAACAGTTGGCTGGGGGAGCGGGGATCAAACCGCCGACCCTTCGATCATTGGTCGACCTGCTCAACCACCTGAGCCATTGCCGCCCATCATATATCATCTGATATATTTAAATTTCCACTAATGTCTTAAAACCACATAAATCCCTATTATCTAAAGACTCAAAAATAACTGAAGGGATTAGTCTTAATTTTAATAATTTCTATAATATATATAATCAAAGCACTCCAAACAACTAACACTAAAGAAATTACCAGTTCAAACCTTTTTTTAAGCACGTTTTGCTTTGAAAGGAATCAAAAGGTGCCAGTTGCACAAGTAGTGAGCGTTCTCCCAGGAGAGCGGAGTTGACTTATCAGCTCATGCAGATCTTTTTCTATTGCAACTTTCCATACTTTTTCTGGTGTTTTGGAAGAAGAATATATTTAAAACACATCCTATAGATTAGTACAAGTGATCCATCTGTTTTTCTTTTGAAGTTGTTTGTAATGAGTCCCACTGCATCTGTAAACTTTGGATAGTCATGTGAATAGGATCTCATTGAAACTTTCAGCTTCAAATGGATGTCGATGTCCATATAGTACCAGTTACAGCAATTTTATTTTCAGTTGTGTCATCGGCATAGAGGCATACAGGAATTCTGGGGCATTTTTAGGTCAAGTGGACACATTTATAGGTAGCCTACTAATGCTTTTAATGGTAAAGACAAACTTCAGCCTCACATGGATGTCAACATGCCTTTTATTCAAGAATTCCTCTTCTGAAAGTTGAACATCAAAATGTTTTATTTTAGGCAAAACCTAGCAATGTAAACCAGGAATTTTTCAAATAATATGGATGGATGGCTAAAAGCTTTACATAGGATGAAGGAACTTGGCATATGTCCAAATATATTTATATTTTGAGTCACTCATGTGATCCAATCATGGTTTTTTGTCCTGTGATAATGTATCCATTCATCTTTTAAACCAATTTTGTCCCTTGCGGGGTCACAGGGCTGCTGGAGCCTATCCCGGCCACTCGTTGGCAAAGGGAGTGGAAATCCTGGACAGGTTGTATTTAGTTTTTAGTATGTAGACTTAAAGGATCAAAACAACTGCTGCAAAATGCCCTGAAGGCCTTTGTTCAGTTCTGTCAGTTTTCTTCACTACAAATACTAGATGTTTATCTATCCTGAAAAGCCTAATGTAACCTGTGACCATGTGACCCATTTGTGTGCATTGGAGACAGTATGTGTCACCACTGACATAACATGAAGCGATGTTGCAAGCTGGTATGTGTTACATAAGGTTTTCCTCTCGACGCCGCACATGCTTCTGCAGTCCTGGCTTTGATGTAGGTGTGCCTTCATCTGCCAGCATCTCAAAAGTCTGTGTGTGCGTATATGTGGTATTACAAGATGCCAAAAGGCTGCAGCACAGAGAAATGTGTGGGCGTGCACTGCAAAGACAGTTGTAATCATGCAGAGAAGAAAGGGGTGTGAATGAACTGAGGTCTTTGCTTTTCATCTCCTCAAACATTTCTAATCTTTCCCCCTTTATCTTTTGTCTGCCATTGTTCGTTGCATCCCAGTCAATATTATCATCACCATAAATGGGTGCAGGACGCTAATGATTAGACTATTTAGGCCATCATCTGGAACTTCATGATGATTCTGTCTGAAGTACCAAAAATCCATCAAACTAAAAGGAAATCAACTTCATAAACTTAAAAGAATAGCCATTTTGACAATTTTGCATATGGGAAATTATGTCAACAAACAATTGATTCAAAATTAAACATTACATTTGCACATACAAATTCTATGCATTAACCATGAAATACATATGTAAAAAAAAGCAAATATTGAACAAAAAAATTAGTTTAGTTGATTTTTAAAGCACTAAAGTTGTTTTTAAGCGCTACACAAAAAGCAAAAACATCTAATTTTGGTCAATAATTCCAATTAAACCATGATTATTTTAATTGTATGCTAATAGGTGTCTAACAGATTAAATGGAGGGGTTTTCAATTATTCCTGTTCTACGCAAGCAAAAGACGACAGTGAAGAGAAAACGTCCTCTAACTGAAGAGTATTTCCATTAATTACACAGAGGGATATATATGGTTTTAATGTTAAACTTTGGTTTTATTTTGCAATATTTGGTTCAAACTTGAATTCATTTACTGGTTAAAACGTAAAGTACTGTCAGGTAGGGAGGGGCTGGTGAGCGTGAAGGACCCAAATTGCAGAGACGAGACTTAAATACAGACAGGGCAGACAAGACACAGGTGAACATGATCAGGACAGATTGGGACTAGGGAAGTAAAACTTAAAACCATGACATAACAGTAACCCTTTCAAAATAAAACAGGAAACAGAACTCAAACATGACAGAACAAGATAGAACGCAAAACCCAATACAAAGAAACCCAAACCATGACAAGTACTCATTAAATCGTTACAGGTCCACATCATGCTTATTTTGTTCTGTTCATTCTCCATGATGAAAATCAGTCTCTAACCAGCCCATTTGCCACTTTTTTATGTTTTTAATGGACATTTTTTTTTCTTTACAAGAAAGGAGATTCAAATGTAACTTGGACATGGTTCAATCAGGTGTAGTCTCTAAACTTTAATAACTAGTTTTTTAAATAGTAATGGCATTCATCATAGTAGCAATAAATGTGGTGTTAGTGCATGTAAACTTTGGCATAGATACAAAGCAGAAAAAAGAATCTTAGTGAATGCTGCCAAATGCTCTAGATTTCAAAAGAACAACCGAATGAAACATCAAAACAGACTGCTCTGTGGAGATCATTAAGCTACAGCCACACACATAGATGAATATGCACAATTTAAACACTTTAGAAAGAAAAAACACCCAACAAAAATGTGAGATCACTTTTTTGTGACACATTTACATGTATCACACAGTGGGTTTGTGCGCTGTACTGTAATACCACACATGGTAAATGGTAAATGGCGTATACTTATATAGCGCTTTCTACCCTCTTACAAAAGCCCAAAGCGCTTTACAGTCACAGTCCCATTCACCCATGCACACACACATTCACACACTGATGGCGGCTCCGCTGCCGAACACTGGCGCCAACCTCCCACCAGAGGCAAGGTGGGGTTTAGTGTCTTGCCCAAGGACACTTCGACACATGGCGTGCAAGGCGGGAATCAAGCCTGAAATCTTACGATTATGGGCCGACCACCCTACCGCTGCACCACAGCCACACATGTATTTATGTCTCAAAGTCTAAAGCTGTTATTTCCTCAGATATAAATTTTCATGATATGAATTTTGTGTCTGACTGTCCACATGATAACGGAACCTTAATTTCCAACAATTTGAAAGTAATCGATCTGTTGAGCTACGGACACACTGGACATGTGAAGGTCGTTCACAAACGTGTAAATACGCATTTTATGAACATGTATTTAGTTCATGGTGTTCGCACTGAACGAGCACGGAGGGGCTTTGTCTTCTTTTTCTTAACTAGTCCATGTCCACCACCTACAGTGTGAAAAGGCTCAGTGTGAAATGTCGAAGCGGTGTAAATCTTGTTAATCTTGTTTCAGGCTTTTTCTTTTACACTTTCATGCCAATATATGAAAGACTTGGTGTCATACAATTCCTTTCAGGAACAAACCACAATTATTATTTTCTCCCTCATGATCACTTTTAAAATTGTTGGCACTTTCATGAATTAAAAGGGACGCCGTCCATACGTCAGTACAAAACCCTGATAGGTCAGAGTTCCACCTGGTTTAACTTTCAAAATGCTTTCACTGGCTGCGTGATTTGAGTCCCAAACGGCCATAGAATCTTGGGTAGCTACACATGAAAGCAAGAGATTTGAAAGCGAAGGCCCAAAATTCGTGTTTACATAGACATTTAAACGGAAGTGGTCACTAAAACGTGCTTTTCTGAGGGCAGTGTGAACCCAGCTTACAATAAACCAGTGTGTAAAAGCGACATTTGACATTTTTCATCACCAATGGCTCAAGTGTAAACATTCCTCCATTTATCTAGATGAGCTCAAGTTTTCTCCTTGCCACCTACAAAATCATTACGAATGATTTATCTCTGTAAAGATCAGATACATGTGTCTTACTGTTAGACAGGTACAGGAGATGGAGGGGTGGTTGGAGGATGAGAGCTGTTTCTATCATCCATCGTGATGATGGCATGGCACTAGTCATGACCAGTGCGTGGATTACTTTATCACAGACCTGTGGATGACTGTGGGTGTTTGCTTTTCACAGTTTGCCACTCAAATTACTGCAGCTTTCATTCAGGTTGCTGCTTAAACAAACCAACTCCCTTCCACCTGTCAGATCCAATAATCCAAATTAAAAATCTGTATTTCTATATACATTAAAGAGCTCAAATTGTGAGAATGTATGCACATGTAGATGACTTATTTTATTGCCCATTTATAACTTTAAATGGATGTGGCAACTGTTTCACCAAAGTTATTTACATTTATGGGCCTTTTTTCCAGGAACAGAACTAATCTGCTATAAATTCAGGACAAAGGATTCAAAGGTTGTAAAAGAAGATGTAAACAAGATTGCCTCCAAAAAGTAAATCAGCTTAAACAAGGAAGGCCTTGGGGCTTTACCCGGCTTCATAAGCAACAAACATTGATTGATTCAGCCGTTTGTGCTTAGGAGGGACATGCCATGTTGAATTACACTAGTACGGTAAGTCTTAAGGATTTCTCCCTACACTGTATTTCAACAAAGAGCCAAACTTTCTTGTCAAGTGCAATATTTCTCTATGCGTGTAGACTGATCAGGCGCTCAGTGGAAGACAGCGTTGCCTTGGAAAAGAAGCTAATTAAGTTTTAAAAGTCTTGTAGTTAGGAAAAAAATCAGGATAAAATAAATGGCAAAACTTTCAGTAATGCGTTAAAGTAGAATAAGAGAACAAATAAAACAAGAATAAATATATAAAGGACTTCATATCTTAACTCAAATATGGCAAATGATTATCTTGATTGTCTTGGGCCCAAAAGAATGGCCATAACACATAACATGAAGTGGTTGTATGTCAAGAATGAGAAAAGATGAATCAAAGCAAAACAAATAAATCATAAAAAAACCAGCCCCCCCCCCAATTTATGTTTCAATATTAGACAAACATGTTTCACAAATTTGCTAATTTTTTTTTTTGGTCACAAGATTCCTCCGGTTCATCAAAGAAACTCAGCTCAAGATGCTTGTATGAGACTTTTAGGTGGTGCGGGGGAGGAAGGGACGGAGATGAAGAGCACGCCGCCCGTCAGCTTCCTTACCGGCTGCTAAGTAATATTTCACAGCTATTTCCACCACTTCCTGATTATCAAGAACATGTTAACAAAATAAGGAAGCAGAGCAAGAATGTTATTCTGATAATTATGAATGAGTAATTTCTCAATAGAAGTCTATAGGATTTTAGCTTCATGGAGCCCGCGGGTACTTCCTGTTTGGACCGCAAGGGGCGAGGGGTTAAGTTCTCTTATACAGTCAATGGGCCTAACCCAAACAAAGAACAGTTAAAGCCAGCAAATTATGACAACCAAGGCCCAACCTCAAACTACAAAAGCCAATAATTTTAGATATCCTGGGAATAAGAATCGAAGTAGAAAATGAACAGCACTGAAGCAACACAACCAACAACAAAGAATCCTCCACTGTAACCATGCTCCAGCTTTAGCTCCACCCCCAAAACCACTTCAGTCACCATGCTTAAGATTCTTGATAGTTTATAGTAAACACAAAAGAATATTGGAGTTATGAAAAAAAGCAAGAAATCGGAAACAATATTATCAAGTGCAAGGACTGACGAGAGGTAGAAAACACATCTCCTTATGCTCAAAGATATTTCACATAATTCTCAAATTCACTTGAAAAATGAAAATGAAGCAGTGATGGTAAGGCCATGTGTTAAAATGTGTTCCTCTGAGTTAGTGTTTTTAGTAGGGGTGTGCCAAAATATCGATATGGTGATATATCGCGATATTTAGTCCCGCGATCGATTATCGATACGTCTTCATCAAGTATCGACCTTTTATTTACGTTTAAAAACCCTGTAAAACGTTATATTAACCATCCTTTGGTAAGACAATTTCTTGGAGGGTCGATAGGGGGCGCTCGTTGCGAGATTGGCTGTTGCGGGCGGACGAAGAAGAACACACATTCAAACAAAGATGGCGGAGCGGGAAAACAATGAGAGGCGACGGCAGTAAGTTGAAAGACGCGCCGGAAACATTGAAGCTGCATCAGCCGGAGTTGTGTAAGAAAGCCGTGGCTGCTGCAGGCCTGAAGCCGACACAGCCAGACGCGGATACCTTTTTCCAGACGAAGCTACCGCCGTCTTCTGAGGGACAGAGCAGCGGCAATAACAAACGGAAAACGGTCCCTGCAGCGCGGTGGAGAACGAGGGATTTGGGTTTTTATTGAATGCATTAGAGTTTTGACATTCTCTCTCAGAAATACTGAAAAAGGATCCCTGTACTGTACGCTCAGACCAGAGCTATAGCTGAGATGGAAACGGAAGAAAAGGCATCCCTGCCCTCAGACCCCCCTTCTCCTCTAAGCAGCGGTAGATGATCGGCGTCTTGATGCTAAAAGCCTGAGGTTCTCCAGAAAAACATGAACATAAACATACATCACATGCAGCTTTCCCCAAACGTGTTGTTCACAAAGACGTTTAGTTTTAGATGCACTTCAAGTTCTTTATGTATTTTATCCCTGGTTATTTATTTTGAAAGCAGTTATGTCTTAAATAACTTAAAGGAAAGTTCCTTGATACTTGATTTTTATTTTTCTGTGAGAATTTTATTTTTCTCTACACCACATTTGCACTAAATGGTGTCATTTATTTTTTAACAAAGACAATATAATTTGTTCACAGAATAAATATCTGATTTACAGCTATTTTTTAAATTAAGCGATGGCTATGGTTTTGTTTTTAAAAGTTAATAACAATGTGCCTGGCAGCTACTTGACTCATTCATTTTTTATCCTGTTTACAGCAATTTTGTACTAAATAATGACACTGCTGTTCATGTTCACTATTGTTTAAACTGAATTTTACAGATATTTCCAAATGAAAATTGTCATTGTTTGTCAAAGACAGAGTATTACTGATTTCAGCAATGTTACACAAAAGTCTGTTATTCATTACACCAAATAGGACACAAGTTGTTTATTATCATGGTGTTTAAAAAAATAAAAAATAAATGGGAAATATTTTCCAAAAAGCTGTTTTTAAAGTTCTTCTTTCTTAAAGTTTGATATATCGTGAGTTGTTAGAGACGAGATATATCGATTATCGCATTATCGCCATATCGTGATAGTATCGTTATTGTGAGCAAAGTATCGCGTATCGTATCGTGAGGTACCCAGTGATTCCCAGCCCTAGTTTTTAGTGGACAACAAAAAGTGGCAGTACTCTCTTTCATGGAAGTCAAAACACAAAATGAAGAGAATTTTGAAAGTAAATATTGATCTATAAAAATAAGTCATTTTTTATGTGTAGTATGAAATAAGAAAGGAGCTCAAGTCAAGTCTACAAATACATTAAGTCATACACTGACTGGGTACTTAGTTATTTTAATGAGTGTAATTATACCATTGACTTTATTTATTTATTTTATTTAATAATAGGAAAACAGGCAACTAACAACAGTGTAACAAACAATATAACACTTTCCGGAAATGGAATAACTAAGTGATCCGACAAGCTCACTTATGATTGGCGACTGTAGTTGCCCTAAACATGATTCGTATTGTAACGATGGTCACAGACACATCGGGTCTGCTGTCAGATCCGGCAGCGCAAGGAATTGTGGGATACCATTCACTTTGCCTGTTAGGGCGGACTGGGGTTTAAGTGTAAGTTTTGTCAACATCTTTTATTGTCTGTTTTTCTCTGTTTTGTCCATAGTTATTTTATCCTTATTTAGTGCCTTTCCTTCTGCACTATGAGTGAGAGAGAGGGAGTAAATGATGACTAGCTCCCATGTGATGCATAACATTGTGTGGTTCAAAAGTAAAGCTGGAGTGCATTCAGTCGGATCTCTCGGTAAGACATGTCTGAGGCCTATGCCTGATGCCGTTGGTGACTTGTGGTACAAGTGTACGGTGTGGGTGGGTGTAGAGTAATCCCCTGATTTATGATAATTATGTCTTTCTCTTCTTAAAAAATCAATGATCATAATTAAAATTTGAGGCTAGTATTCATGGTACCAAAAAGAGCTAGAAGTGCTGGTATTGGCAGTACTTCTGGCGTGGAGAAGTGGCGGTACTCTAAAGAGCTATTTTTAGAAGTGTTGCTGTTCTAATGATATGTCCCACTCGTGATTTTTTTCTACCTGCACTTACTGCGCATGCGTAGTGCCAAAGGACATCGCTTTTTTTCAGTCCTGGCAGACCGCCCATGGTTCTATGCTGCCTCTTCATCTTGTCATCTTGGGGTCAGAGCCACCCCTTCGGTTATCTCTTCGAATTCCACTTCTCCGTAAGGCTGCGGTGTATGGGTTTCATTACTGCCATAAATTAAACGAGCGCAAAGACAACTGAGCGGGTGCGTTCAGGAACTGAGTGAGTGGACCTTACAACACAATTCTAGCCGAGCGAACCCCGCATTTTAAAACTGCACGCATGCAATCCTAACTGAGCGGTGATTCCCCGAAGTCAATTCCCCTTTGTGTATTATTTTACTTGTTTGTGTATTTGCCACTTGGGGGGCGGTGTTAAGTGGTATGTTTGTCATTTGGGGTCGGTAACTTTTCTGGTTGATCTGATTGGCTGAAATTTGCTTGTCGAATCTGGGGAGGGGCGTGACTTTCTTTTAGCGACTTTAATAGAAAAGAAACTGCAGCTGTAATGTGGAATAAAACGTTATCGAATGCAGTCTTGGGTCAGTGGTTAACGTTTTAATCTACGTTACATCCGCCGTTTTTTTTTCTATTAAAGCCTCTAACACAAACAGGGGTGGTGAACAAGTTTGACAAAAAGAGACGAAAACTTTAACTGTGATAGTCAAAGAGCCACACCACGCACTGACCTGCCAGACATACACACACAAACAGGCAATTGAAGCCATATTATTTCCCATAACACACTCCTTTCCTTACAATACAACAGCACTGGATTAAATGGCGCAGTTTCAGTTTTGGGTGTTTTTTTTTTTTTTGTACTTAATGTTAAAACCGGTAAAACATGCATGCTAGTGTGTGTTTTAAAAAGGCAGCGGGAGCAAAACCTGAGTTGGTTGTGATTTATTTTTTATTTTTCAGTCATCAATCAGCATCCAAAAATCCATCAAAGTCCTCATCTTCTGTATCTGAAATGAACAGCTGGGCTAAATTTCTATCAAGCACGCCAGGTTCCCGTTCGTCATTGTGTCTCTTTGCATTTCCAGGGTTTCCGAAACGAAGTTGTTCTGCATTATGCACATATCTGCACCTTTGTACTATGTCACGTTGATCGTGTAAATGGTGTAAGAGTTACGGCATGTCAAAGAGCGTGTGCTTTCTGGCGTCACCAGCAACCTCTTTGGTGTTGAAGGGTTAAGTAACTAGGGGCCTTATGTCTAATACTGTGTGGATTTCAGTGTAGAACTTGGCGTTAGCCCAAATCCAAAAATGTTTGAATGCATGAAAATGTTCTGAATGATAGAACTGTGCAGTGCATGTTTACTTCCATCTGCGTGACATTCATCGTCTCCGTCCCGCTCTCACTCCTCACTCTACAGCTATCCTAGTCCACAGGCTCGTCACCTCCCGTATCGACTACTGCAACTCCCTTCTATCTGGACTTCCACAAAAAACCATCCGTAAGCTTCAACTGGTTCAAAACTCAGCTGCTCGAATAATAACCCAAACCCCCTCCATTCACCACATTACACCCGTCTTACAGCAGCTTCATTGGTTACCAGTACCTCAACGGATCACCTACAAAATCCTCATCATAACCTTCAAAGCCCCCCACAACCTCGCCCCTCCGTATCTCTCAGAGCTCCTAACAGTTGCTACCCCACTCGCTCCCTCAGATCTTCTTCCTCCCTCCGACTGGCCATTCCACGAACACGACTAGTTACCATGGGGGGTAGAGCATTCAGCAGCACTGCCCCACAACTCTGGAACTCCCTCCCCTCTGATCCACAAAATATGGATTCACTCACTCAGTTTTCCAAACACCTCAAAACTCACCTTTTCCGTCATGCTTTTTAGCTTATAATATCTAAATAGCTGTTTTTAACTGTTAACTTATTTTGTGTTCTGGAATTTTACTGTTGTATGTTTATGTTTTTACATTCTTTGTACTGTGAGGTGACCTTGAGTGCCCAGAAAGGCGCCATATAAATAAAATGTATATTATTATTATTATATGCAGCTGTTTCTCTAAAATACCAGCCTGCTGTCAGCTTTGCTTTTTGACATTACCATTCATTTGATTTATACAAATGTTTAACTTACTTAGTATTGACAAAAATTAACACACCAATACACAAACAAGTTGTCAGAATCGTATATGTGATAAAAAATCCTGTGACATGCAGTTTTTGGCTTTTCACCCTCAAGTCTTCAATTATCTGAAAACCTTGCTGTGTCTCATGTGTGACTCCATTTTGATCTGTATGCAACTTAGGTTTTTATTCTTTATGAAGATAGACCTTTGAGTCAAAGTTTGTATACAGTACACACACTTTCATGTGATTGGATAACTTCTAAAGAAAGGAGACTCCTGGTATAACTTTCTTGAGGATAAAATAATGAATGAGGTTAAGTAAACTGGCTTAGTTAGGTATTTCTGCCTTTTTTAAATTTATTTATTTTACTTTTTTTCTACTCATTTGCATCTGGACTCCCTCATGGTCCAGCTTACATGTTATAAAATTATTATTCTCTCTTGTAGTGACATTCAAAAGGTCTTCACCTCACAGCTGGTCATTCTCACATAACTAGGCCTTGAACTGCTACATAAAAATATAAATATGCATAGAGTGAATAATACATCTATGCTGTTGAGGACATTCTATGCACACAATAACACTATTTTGCAGGGCATTGGAGCCTCACTCAATCTTTGACAGTGTCATGACTTGAAGGATTGACAGACCCAGACGCTGAAACCCAGAGAGAGGACGAAAATAGGTGAAAGGTAAGAAATGGGTTTTATTTTCCTTCCAGGAAAGTTGGTGTGACTTGGTGGGCAGCTGGAGAGTAAAGCGACTTGAGGCGTGGCTGGAGGTAAGCACGGCTTGACAAAACTTGAGGGTTCCACCGGACTGCTGGAGAACTTGAGCTGACATCCACACTGGGGCTCTAGGAGGCTGGAATCCATAGAGGGTAACGAACTGGCGTTGGCTAATGGGTCTGGATCTCCTTAAGAGCAGAGCAGGTGATGAGGTGAATTGGTCCCAGCTGGTGGAGTCAGGAGCAGAGCAGGAGGGGGAGGAGACTGACAGGCACCATAACAGTGCCCCCCCCTCAACGACCGCCTCCAGGCGGTCCAGGGCGGCGATCCGGGTGGGCGCGGTAGAAGTCTGTGATGAGGGTGGGGTCCAAAATGAGGGAGCGGGAGACCCAGGAGCGCTCCTCAGGACCGTACCCCTCCCAGTCGACGAGGAACTGATGGCCGCGACCCCGCCGCCGAACGTCCAGGATGCGGCTAACCGTGTAAGCCGGAGCACCGTCAATGATACGGGCGGGAGGTGGGGAAGAGGAAGGCGGGCACAAGGTGCTGTCAGAGACTGGCTTGATTTGAGAGATGTGGAACGAGGGATGAATTTTGAGTGCGGCCGGGAGCTTGAGACGGACACATGAGGGGTTAATAATTTTATCAATGACGTACGGACCAATATACCTGGGGGCGAGTTTGCGAGACGTGGCCTGAATGGGGATATTCCTGGCGGAAAGCCACACCTTTTGGCCGGGTCGGTACTCTGGTCCCACCACCCTGTGACGGTTCGCCGTCCGGCAGTTGTGCTCCCTGGTGCGGACGAGCGCTGCCTTGGTCTGTTGCCATACGCGCTGACAGCGCTGGAGATGGTCCTGCACAGATGGCACAGCCAGGTCGAGTTCGTGGGATGGAAACAACGGTGGTGAGAACCCGAGGGATGCTTCAAATGGGGAGATTCCTGTGGCAGAAGAGGGATGTGAATTGTGGGCATACTCAACCCATACTAGGTACTTGGACCAGTCAGCGGGGTTATCGGCGGCGATGCAACGGAGGGATGCCTCCAGCTCCTGATTTGCACGTTCTGCCTGGCCGTTAGACTGAGGGTGGTACCCTGACGTGAGGCTGACTGTGGCTCCCAGGGCAGAACAGAAGGCTTTCCACACCTGGGAGATGAATTGAGGTCCGCGGTCCGAAACGATGTCCAAAGGAATGCCGTGATGCCTAAAAACATGGTGAACCAGAATGTCTGCTGTTTCTGTGGCTGTGGGGAGCTGACGGAGAGGGATGAAATGACAGAATTTAGAGAACCGGTCAATCACAGTAAAAATGACAGTGTGACCTTGGGAGTCAGGGAGACCGGTGACGAAGTCCACCGCGATGTGAGACCACGGTCGGCTAGGCGTAGGCAGAGGATGGAGAAGCCCTGAAGGTGGAGAGTGAGCCGACTTAGAACGGGCGCAGATGGAACATGCGGCCACGTACTCCCTGACGTCCTTATTAATGGTCGGCCAGAAAAAGCGTCTACGGATCAGGCTGATGGTTCGATGTATTCCCCCATGGCAGGCGATGCGTGAAGTGTGAGCCCATGAGATAACGTCGGACCTTAGGGAACTGGGGACAAATAACGTGCCATAAGGAGGAACAGGGTGATTGGGCTTCCTCACCTTGGGCCTGGATGACTCTGGCCTCAATGTCCCAGGTAAGGTTTCCTGACCACGCAGGTGGGGGGCAGGATGCTGGTGACGGAGGTGGATTCAGTGGAACAGAACTTTCGTGACAGAGCATCGGGCTTGGTGTTGCGAGACCCAGGACGGTACGTAATGGTGAAGTTAAAACGGTCGAAAAATAAACACCAGCGTGCCTGACGGGAATTGAGCCTCTTGGCAGTACGGAGATATGCCAGGTTTTTGTGGTCCGTCCACACAATGAAGGGGTGAGCCGCTCCCTCCAGCCAATGACGCCATTCTTCAAGTGCCAGTTTAATGGCTAGAAGTTCGCGGTTACCCACATCGTAATTCCTCTCAGCTGGGGAAAGCTTCTTGGAGAAGAAGGCGCATGGTTTCAATTTGTTGGTGCCCACTTCCCTTTGGGACAGTACCCCCCCAACTCCAGAGTCTGAGGCATCGACCTCCACAATAAATTGTCTGTCAGGATCGGGCTGAATTAGGATGGGGGCCGAGACAAACAGCTTTTTAAGGTGGTCGAAGGCGGACTGAGCGGTGGCGTTCCAGGAGAATGGTTTGGCAATGGACGTGAGTTGTGTGAGCGGAGCGGCAATTGAGCTATAGTTCCGAATAAAGCGTCGATAGAAATTGGCGAAGCCCAAAAATTGCTGGAGCTTTTTGCGGTTGGTGGGAGGTTCCCACTGGGATACAGCCTCTATCTTGGCTGGGTCAGGCCGGATGCTGCCGGCTTCAAAGATGTAGCCCAAAAACGGAACGGAGGTAGTGTGAAAAGCGCATTTTTCAGCCTTGACAAATAGGTGGTTCTCAGCCAAACGTTGCAAAACAGACCTAACATGACTCTCATGTTGGGAGATGTCTTTTGAGTAAATGAGGATATCGTCGAGGTAGACGAAGACGAAAACATTAAGGAAGTCCCTGAGGACATCATTAACTAGGCGTTGAAACACGGCCGGAGCGTTGGTTAACCCAAAGGGCATGACGAGGTACTCATAGTGTCCTAATGGGGTTTTGAAAGCGGTTTTCCACTCGTCCCCCTCCTTCATACGTACAAGATGGTAAGCATTACGGAGGTCGAGTTTTGAAAAGATACGAGCACCTTGGATGGAGTCAAAAACGGAGCTGAGGAGGGGTAAAGAATATTTATCTTTTATAGTGATTTGATTTAACTCCCGATAATCGATGCATGGTCTCAGGGACTTGTCTTTTTTCTCCACAAAAAAAAACCCCAGCCCCAGCGGGAGATGAGGAGGGACGGATGTGCCCAAAAGAAAGCGCCTCTTGGATGTACTTCTCCATGGCAACTTTCTCTGGACCAGATAGGTTGAATAACCTCCCTTTGGGCAAAGTTGCACCATCTAGTAACTGGATGGAGCAGTCGTAGGGTCTATGGGGAGGAAGAGAACTGGCTTTGGATTTACTGAACACATAGCTGAGGTTGTGATAACACTCGGGAACGTTACTGAGGTCAATGTCTTCCGACTGACCGCTAGGGGAATTGTTAATGGTAGGGACCGCTGAGCGAAGGCAATTGGCAAGGCAAAACTCACTCCAGTTGATAATACAATGATTGGTCCAGTCGAACTGGGGGTTGTGTTTTCTAAGCCACGAGAAACCTAAAACTACAGGATTTTGAGGGGTGTGAGTAACGAAGAATTGAACCTCTTCCCTGTGGTTACCAGAGGTGATAAGTAATAGGGGCTTAGTACGATGAGTTATGAGGGAGAGGTGTTGTCCACCTAAGCCGGCAGCTCGAACAGGAGAGTTGAGCTTTTCAACAGGGAGCGAGAAACGGGAAACGATGCTATGGTCTAGGAGGCTTTGTTCGGCGCCTGAATCAATAAGGGCTTGAAGATCAATAATACTAGCATTATTGCATAACTTGACAGGTAGAAAGAGAAAGTTCGCAGGAGTACCCACCCGCGGCCTGCCTTCTAGCGGGGGGGTCCTGGAATTTAAACGCAGCTCGCATTGGTGTACCTGATGCCCCTGGTGGCCGCAGTAAAAACACGCACCCTCCTCCCGGCGCCTTTTACGTTCCTCGGCGGAGATTCGTGAGATGCCGATCTGCATGGGCTCCTCATGAGAGCTGTGAGGTCTTTCTGCAGGACAGGAAGGGGAGAAAGGAGCATCAGCAGTCGGTAGTATGGGCTTAGGAGTCTTACGTCTCTGAGGGGGCTTTTCATGCTGACGCTCCCGAAGGCGGGCGTCGGAGCGCAGGGCTGCGGAGACAAGTTCCTCAAAATTATTGGCTTCAGGCTGCGTGCATAAGTGATCTTTTATGGTTTCGTTGAGGGATTGATAAAAGACACCGCGGAGCGCTGGATCAGACCAGCCGGCTTCCACCGCCAGAATTCTGAAGTCGATGATGTGATCGCTGACTGGGCGGTTCCGCTGTCTGAGAGCGAGGAGTTTTGTGGTGGCTTCTTCCTGCTTTTTTGGCTGATCGAACACCAGACAAAACTCATTAATGAAACGTTCAAAAGGAAGGTGAGTAATGGGATTGACTGCCAGAAAAGCTTGGGCCCACTGCAGGGCTTTATTTCTCAGTGAGTTGACGATAAGCGTGATTTTGCTGGAATCAGAATAGTAGTACCTGGGAGCTTGTTTAAACAGAAGTTGACACTGGAGGAGAAATCCGCCGCATGCTTCTACTTCACCGTAGAATGGCTCAGGTTGCAGGCGGAAATTTTCCGGGGTCGGAACGGGAGCGGAAGTTTGGCCGGAAGTAGGAAGTGTTGCTGTGGTGACGGAGTGACACATTTGTCCGGGTAAATTGATTAATGTTTGCGTCATACCATTGATCCGTGACAGCAGGTCTTCTTGGATCTTAGTCATCCGAGTAATGGCGGTGGAGTGGAGTTCCAGAAAGGTTCTTTGTTGATTAACTTCATGGCGGAGTCCTTCTGGGTCAGCTGGGTCAGGAGTTAGGCCAGTTCGTTCTGTCATGACTTGAAGGATTGACAGACCCAGACGCTGAAACCCAGAGAGAGGACGAAAATAGGTGAAAGGTAAGAAATGGGTTTTATTTTCCTTCCAGGAAAGTTGGTGTGACTTGGTGGGCAGCTGGAGAGTAAAGCGACTTGAGGCGTGGCTGGAGGTAAGCGCGGCTTGACAAAACTTGAGGGTTCCACCGGACTGCTGGAGAACTTGAGCTGACATCCACACTGGGGCTCTAGGAGGCTGGAATCCATAGAGGGTAACGAACTGGCGTTGGCTAATGGGTCTGGATCTCCTTAAGAGCAGAGCAGGTGATGAGGTGAATTGGTCCCAGCTGGTGGAGTCAGGAGCAGAGCAGGAGGGGGAGGGGGAGGAGACTGACAGGCACCATAACAGACAGAACTTTTTGTTGTCAACAATCTCCAATACTCCAGTGAAAAACCTCCTCTCATTCAGAGTTTACAACAATTTTTACAATGTGTGTAAATAAATGCATCTTCTTCTGAATATTTTTTTATTTTTATTAATATTGAAAGTGTAGTTCTGGTTACTCACACATCCACTGTCTTTACCTAGCTTTTTGCTCTCAAACACCTCTTTAACTAAGGCTCCTGATCTGTTCTCTAAGCAAATTTTACATCTCCACTAATTTATGGATTTGAGGTTTTATGATATTATGTCGGAGAGAAATTACTCTCATAAACTGTCCAGAAGAAAAAGATAGAATCGTGCTGAGTGAAGTTACAAGAGCAGTTTTTGCCCAATGGTGAAAGATCTCTTTAATTACCTCACAAATTTGTAAGATAAACGGCTGCAATTTCTTCCTGCAAGAATTAGGTTAATCACTTTCCTTACGTTCCTAGTGCAATGTTCCAACCAAATGACTCATCCAGTCAAGTTAAACTTATATATGATGAGACCTACTTTCTATGACATTATTGACACAAAATCAAATTTTTGATATGTACAATTATATTCATATTGCAAAAAGTTCAACAAAATTAAACATTTTGAAAGAGAGTAATATTTTACTCAACATTTTGGTCATGTATATGTACACCCTTTGTACTCTGACTTGGATCTGTCTCTGCTTACTTTCTTTGTTTGAAATTACAACAATAATTAAAATCATCAACATCAATGTACGACGCACATGCAGCTGTTATCCTTTGACTCACTCTCACTTGCTGGGCAGCTGCTTACTGCGCCTTTTTCTTCTCCTCTTCCCCGTGCCCATGTGACAGATTCATATAAAAGCCAACAAAAAACCTGCGACAGACTTGCGACCTGTCCAGGGTGTCCCCTGCCTTCGCCCACAAGATGCCGGGATAGGCTCCGGCAGCCCCGTGACCCCGAAAGGGACAAACGGTATGGAAAATGAATGAATGAATGAACCAACAATGAACACTCCCTTTTTTCAGAATGGCTGCTTTTTTGTTGTTTCTATCTCCATAACAACCTTTTTATTTTATTGGTCACCTGGGGAGACGAACAGGTTTATTGTGTTATTCCTAATATATTCATATTGTTTGTCATATTGTTTTTTCAGCTTGAGCCAAGGATTCAAGTTTTATAACTTTCACAATACTTCGATAAAACATGTGTATTCATGTAAAATTATATTTTGAAGACTTCATAAAAAATAACGAATTCTGGAAAAATATTCCGAAGAAATTATAGCAAAGTTGACAAAGTTGTCCACACCCAAAACGTGAGCGTCCAGCAGGTCATCCAAGGACAAACAAAATAAATGAACAGTTGATACTAGTCAATATTTATTACTTTCACAATGTTTTGCTCTGTAATGTTTGTGAATAAAGTAAGAAGGAAGAACAAAACAGGCTGGAGATACTGTGATGAGCACATAAACAGTACGGATCGTGTCTGACATGGACACATTGTGGCTTTTTTACTTTAAATTGCGGGACATCCTATGGTTTTCTTGAGCAGATAAGTTCAGAGCCCAGCCTCTTTGTAGTTCTTTGCTTTTGTACTTTTTAAAAAATAAGATGAAAGATATGAACAAAGATCACCCGTGGTTTTTTTTTTTCTATATGAATGAAGATCATCTGTTTTTTGTTGTTTTTTTTTTGTGGTTGCAGATGTAATCCGGTGGCGTGTGTGTGAAATGCTATGAAGATCACTCAAACAAAAGTTGTCTTTCCCAAATTAGGGGTAAAAGTGAAAATTGTTTAATTTCACCATCCCCATAAGAGATTTTGGCCCCATTCTTTTTTTTTTTTTTTTTTTGACGGTTTCTCCTGATGTCATCATTGCTGAGGAGAATTAATTTAACAATGCCAATAATTCATTTTTACTGTGTTGGCAAATTTTGGTGAGTTTTTGAGCATGTAGCGTGGGTGCAATTTTTACTCAAAGGTGTAGTAAGATAGAAGAATTCTAAAAACAATATGGTCCTTGCAGTCCAGGTCTGCTGCGGGACACAATTATGACATTTTAAGATACATTACTCAACTATGATCATATTAGTTGAAGACCATCAAAATAAATATGCAGAAATAATTATTAATGTCTGTAATAATAATCTAAAAATGAGAATAGTCTATCTCAACAAGGCCATGACACATTTCAAAGATCCCAATCAAACCACTCAGGCCCTTTACATGCATGTTTGTGGTGCTTGTTCAAAACATAGTCAGTAGAGTGCGAACATCTACAGGATGCTATAAATATACTAAATCCTGAAATTGTGTCTCCCAGGCTTGAATCCCACAAGCATGCTCATATTTAGAGCTCCTGCATGATGGGAACATCTTTTGACGGTGACATGTCACTCAAACTAACTGGAATACAATACAGAGCAATGACACATGGCTGAGATGTCAAATACTGCTGAGCACAGGATGCATACATGCACATATGATAAAATGTCAATTTAAACTCACAGAAGATCTTAATCAAGATGCTAAAAAGAAAATATAATTCACACTTTTTCAAAGAAACCACTGTCTGACCTGTAAAGAAAATGAAGAAGAGCATGCACAAGAAGCAATGAAAGATGGCAAGGAAGCAAGCGCTTTCCCCACAACAGATTGGCAGTAAGATGCCGTTTCCACTGCGAGGAAGTCAGAGACAGGTACATGCTGACAACAGGGATTCAATTACAGACATTTGTTCTGACTCCCACTCTCCAAGACGGCTGAAAAAATATCAGACTGTCAGTGGCAACAGCATGGAGGGAGTATCGTGTGTGCATATGGATGGAGGCAGCACTGTAGGTGTGTGTAGAATCTCACCATGGGATGTAATCTCCTGTGTTAACGCTTTCTGTGCTTAAGGTGAGCCTGGATCAAGGCAAGCCCTGCAGAAACGAGAAAAAAAAAAAGACAGGCTGCAGCTGAAAGTGAACACCTACATCAGCTTTAATTAATGAAGCCCTAAATTATGCCAGAATTGAGAGAGCAATATGAAAGAATGACAGAGGAGACTGAAAAAAATATGAACAGAAATTCAATTATTTAACTGACAGAGAAAAATTTGTGTCAAATCATCATAATTGTGATTGAAAAATCCTTTAAAATAATATAGCTTTATTTATTTCAAGCATGTAATGAAAAAGAGAAAAAATATATATTAGCTGTGGAAAAGTAATTTTCCTCTTCTGTAGGTGACTGACAACAGAGATGAAAAAGTTCATGTTTCAAAAGGTAAGAATGACTGGTGATGACAAAGAAGACAATTCAGTTCAAACGCAATGACACATTTCTATTCCCCCGAGGAAAATTAAAGTGTGAGAATACAAAGAAAAGAATGAATTTGGAAGAAAAAGCACTCCGTCATTAGGAACAGTCATTGTATAGGGATATCTGTGCGACACTTTGACAAAGAAAGTGGCGGCATGAGACCAAATGCTGGAAAAAAAGAAATGACAGCCAAAGAGTTTTTCATATCTAATTCATGACAATTTGTAAGGCAATACTTTTGATGCTTTTATTACCTCGACCTCTGTAAAAACAGGAACTTATAAAATGCACCTTATGGTGAGGCAATGTTCTGTTTCCTGAGTTTCTGCTTTCACATACTACATTTTGAAGGGTCTTTTTTCACAGCTGGGATGAATTTAAACGGAGTGTTAGGGGTCAGCAGAGTGGACAGGCATTTTAAAGGACAGCCACATTTGGTTAGAAAATATCACAATTGTACCAAATTGATTTTAAATTGAGCATCCATTTGACAGCAGTGAACACATGCTAAACATACATGATTTACTTTTAACTCCTGTTTTAGGCCTGCAAATCATGAAAACTTATGAACACAATTTTATTTCCTTTTATAATATAAACCTGTTCCATAAACACAGTAAAAACAGATTAGGAGGATTAATAGACTAGATCCATTGACTGTATATTAAAACTGGACTGAGTGACCCCTCCCCCCTGGCTTCTAAATGGCTCCAAGACGCCAAAATCCCATAGACTTCTATAGAGAAATAAACAGCTAGTCATAACCATCCCTGCTCTACTACTATGTTAATCCTACCTTTTATCAGGATATTTTTTCGTTAATGCAGGCTATTCAAGTTACAAACTGACCACTGAGATGCCTCAATAAAAGTATGTGGTGTCGACTAGGCCCTACAAAGAACATCTAAAACAGATTCTCCCGAGCCCGGCTTCAGTGGTAGGGGTGTGGACTTCCAACAAGCTCACAACTGATTAGTAAGAATGGTTGCCATAGAAACATTGACTCTGACCAACCGCGGCTCACAGATGTTGACTGACTCCAACATGGCGGCGTCCGTATCGTCAATAAATGGCGAATGAATTGACTTCATTTGGTTGGAGCCAGAAGTAAACCCTTTTCTATAGGTGATGTCTCTCATGCATTCAATGCTTGGAATTAAAATACAATTTCGTGGTTACAGTCAATTAATAAATGTAACAAGAAACTCTTATTGAAACTCTTATTGCACTAATTTTTTCAGTTCTGACAAGTGGTACTGACTTTCCTACCAGTCGACCTCTCATTGGAAGATCGCAGGTTTGGTTCCAGCCTTGCCTGCCTTTGTGTCAAAGTGTCCTTGGGCAAGACACTGAATCCCGCATTGCTCCTGGTGGTTGTAGGTTGGTGCCAGCTTTAGGCAGTGGAGCTGCCGTCAATGTGTGAATGTGTGTGCATGGGTGAATGTGACTGAAAACACACTTAGAAGGCACTCAGGGCCTTCTAAGGAGGTATAAAAGCTATAAAAGTTTATGCCCTTTACCATTTATTCATTATCAACTTAGACTCTTAGGTGAATTTTAAACTTTATTTGTTGAACATCAGTGCAATCATTTTAGCTTAATAGACACATTTCTCTGAAGTTGAAACATCTGAACTGAAGCTATTTCATTAAACTGAAGCCAAGTTATTTTAAATAGAAAATATTTCTGACTTGTTTAAATTGCTTTGACATACCGCAGACATTCATATTCACAGGCAATCACAAAGACATGAAGAACCATTTTCTCAAAGATGCAAAAAGCCGAGTCTAGCTGCTAAATGGACAACAGCTTTTTAGCATTTTTCAACCTTTTAAAGGTGGCAGACAAAGAGGGCAACCCTCTGCCCTCCAGGGGTTGCTCCACTTAGACTGTGATTTCCAATGAAACAAATCAGTGGTACGTCATCTTGTCCTTAATTCTGCACCCAAATTCAAATATAATCTTTTCCTTTTTTCGCCCAAAATCAGTTTTTTCTCCATTGTTGTGAATCTTGTTTCACCAGCGAAACCTCTCTACTTGTGCAATATAAAGTAATGGTAACGTGTAGCTACAAAAACAAAAACTTTAAGCAAAAAATATGTTAAAATGATTGCAAACTGCCTTTCAATTCTTTGAATACAAAATATAAAAACAGGGCATTGCCGGTCAAGGAGTTAAATTAAAAAAGGCAGAAAAAAGGTTGACAACACCTGCACTGTAACACTGGCTGGACACGTTTTACTTTCTTTTCAAGTCATGCAGCGGTACAATGCTCACACAGGAAAATGTGCTGTTAACAGATCGACTGTCTGACAGGTAAAGAGAACAATTGAAACGTGAATTGCAGGAAATCTGGAAGCCATTTTTCTTAGATGGATTCACTGCTGGAAGGTCATTCGACTGAGCTACAGAATCCTTGATTCTTATCTCACTAAATCATTTGTCCTTAAACTCTCCTTTTTACTGGACATGATCAAAGCAGGAGAACCTTGATCTGTGATTTCTGAAGCTAATGTGGATGACCTAAAACAGCTGAGGATTACTTTTAGCCACTGTCTATAAAGTTCAGTAAAATTATTTTTTTTTCTTTACATTCAATTTGATTTTTTTGTTTTTAATTCATGCTATTAAGGTTCTCATGTCTCTTGGTTTAACAAACTATCATCTTCATTCAGATCCTATGATATTTAGGGTTTAGGGTAAAACTTTTTTTCAGGTTAATGAAATTACTGTATTTAAATAGTACAACCTTTTTTTTTTGTAAAATTTGGAAGTCAAATCATAAACTTAATAGTAAGACAACAAACTTTCTTGTACTTCTGCCAGAAGACCTCATTATAGTTTAACCAATTTAAAGAAGAAGTATTTCTCTGCCGCTTTTTTTAAGTGTTATATACATTCAACACATACAGTTATTATCTACATCTTTTTTCTTTCTGCAGTTTTTAGTATTTTTGTGAATTAAATTAGTCATGTAGCAGAATTCTGGTAAAAATAAATACTGTACCTCCATATAAATCTATGTTGGAATATAATTATCTGTTCTTTTCCAAATTTCTTTCAGGACTGTAAAAATAAATATTTTTTTTTATTGATCCTATAGTTTGTCTTTCAGATAATAAACTGGAATACAAAGTGGAAATTATTTCTTCTTTAAAACTAGAAGAACTAAAGGACAATACAACCTTGTTTATTATATTTTCTGTTTACATTTCCATTTTTAGCATCACTTTCCTCTGAAATTATTGTGATGAGTAAGTGTAATCATAGAGACTTTTGAACCAGAGTGATGGACACAGTAATTTCAGAGCAGCCCATGTTCTCGAAAATGAGACTGAAGCGGAGTTGTTGTTTGGAGGAAAAAAAATGTAAAGAGAGATTAAACAGTGTGTGATGACGAAGGAATAAAGGATGACTTGTAGAATGAAACAGCTTGACAGGTGAATAAGAAAAGGAGCAGAGGAGAAAATGATCAGTGATGGAATGAAGGCTTAGAGGAGGAATAGGGGGTTGGGGGGGAAAGGTGATCTTCAGATAGACATTATCTTCCTTCGTGATGTTCCTCAAGTCTGTTCAGCTCAAGTCTGTCACAAGATGTCAGTTAACAGCAAAGATGACAAGAGCAGCTCTTTTTGTGTATCATGCTTCAGGTATTTCTGAAGAGTAACAAGAACAGATGTTTGCCGCAATATGCTTTTTATTTATTTATTTATTTTTTTTAGCAAAGACTAAAAGCTGGAAGCTTTTTAGATAATGTTTATCGTTTCAAAGGTCAAAGGAAAGGTTTTCTTCTCGGCATGGATTCATAAACAAAAAAATGTAATGGATTGGTTTTTGGATGGAAAGCTAAAGTAGGGAGGAAATGTTATTTTCTCTTCAATGCTATTCTCTTAACTATAATGAAGACTTGAAACGGTGAGAAGTTTATTCTTTTTCTATATTAGAATATTGTTAAAGTTCCACCTCAATCATCTTTCAATCTATTGTAAAGGCGTTTTAAGTGGTCTATTAATTATAATGATGCCATTTTATTTATTTATTTATTTATTTATTTTTTTGCCAAAATCAAAAAATCTGTAGTTTTTAGGACCTAGATTTTGCAGAGCATCAGGTGTTCATTAAAATCCGCCTCTGAGTTTTGGACAAGACTGTTGCCGTGGAATAAGCCTGCTTTGAGTTACCATCATTCCTTTGTTTACAATCTCTCCCACTAGCTTACAGCTCCTCGCAACAACAATGGCGACCAATATTGGAGCTATACAGAAGAGAAAAGTGCTAAAAGAACATTTTAAAACATCAAAAACAAAATATTCATTGGAGTGGGTCTTTAAGTTAAATCTCCAGTGTGGCTCCACTGGTGAATGGGCATGAATGTCCTGGTGATGGTCAGAAGGGCTGTAGGCCATGCCTCTGTCAGTCTGCCCCAGCGCAGCTGTGGCTACAACAGTAGCTACCATCACCAAGTATGTCTGAGGAGTCAATGAATAATAGAGATACATTGTAAGTGCTTTGAGAGTCTGGAAATGCGCAGATAAATCCAATCTATTATTATTATCATTATTATTATTATTATCATTATCATTATCATTATCATTATTATTAATTGACTGGGGAAATTCTTGGCTATGTCAACAAACTGAAACAATCTAGTGTCATTGACAATTCTGTCAACAACACCTGTAGACAGTCTTGCTTTTGTGCTATGCACTATAGGATAGAAGAAGCAAATAAACATTGCAGTGAAATAAAGGCCTCTTTCATGCTGTTCAGTTCTGCCTCTGGGGAGTCTTCGTCGTGCCTTGCAGTGCTCCATGAAACGGTCTGATCAGCAAGGGCAAAATACCTTATTCTGTCACTGATCTGCCTCCGCAGGTGGTCTCAGAGGTGAGAGAAAGAGATGCTGCTTGAAACAGTGAAACGAGTCAACATAACATTTGATAGACTGCAGTTTATAATAAAAATAGAATAAAAATAGTGATGGGCAGATTAAATCTCTTGATGCTTGAAAGGTTTTCCTACCTGCTTGTTTTCCAACATAACCTGCTTTGGCATGTTCTCATTCGGCTAAACACACTTGATTTAGGTAATAATCTCTGGGTAGGCACTGATACCTGAAAAAACATGCAGAAATACTGACCCTCAAGACCTGGCGTTGCCCACCCCTATTTTAAGACTTCTAACTTTAAAGAGCGACATCTGGTGGCCAAGAGAAGCCATAGTAACCTCTCAAAAGTAATAAAATATAAAGTCTTATTCAATGCTTTTGCTTTTCTGTGTTTCTGTATATTAAATCAACATATGAGCGATCTATCCACCTTTTAATTGGGTGTTTAGAAATTTACAACTTAGATTTAAGGAACAGCAAAGCTTTTTTTTTTAAAATTAATGTATTAAGACAACGTTTCAGTGCATGGGACACTCATATGCATGTAAAAATGGTTTTGGATAATACAAAGATCACAGAATACAAAGAGAACACTGTAAAGGCATCCATTTTCCAGAATCTTTGTAACTGTATTGATGAACAAGAATATTTTTGTTTTGAACTCCAAAAGAGATGCAGGGAAAATAATCATCAGCTGCAACTTTAAAACAGCATCTTAAAAGTTTGGTGTTACATCATAAATAGAGTTGCTGCCATCAGGGGGGTGTTTGTGGTCTGTAAAATTATTTATGGTTGGCGAGATGGGTCAAAAAAGCATACATAAATACCTCTGCCTCCAGGGGATTTGCTTTTTTTTTTCCCACAGTGGATCCTTTCATCTTCTCTGCATGTTTATAATGAACACGCCTCCGGCCGTCAATATCATATTACTGAAAATGTGGTTTTAGAAGTCCTCTTTACCACTTCACAGTGCAGCAGCAGAGAAGGGGGCACAGTGGGCACCCAAACCTGTCAGCATCTGCACAGCAAGCAATCTGCTATCCAAACAGGTTTTATGCGATTTATGCTACAAAGGCTCTTCTGTGAGACGTGGCCGCACTGGCCAGCTTTTGCTGAGCGCTCATCACCCAATTGCTGGCTCAGCATTTGCAGAAGTAAATGAATAAAAAAAGCATGCAACTCTGCAAAAGCAGTTTTGCAGATTATGCTGTGTTACTTTAAACTACCTGCTTTGAATGTAATTGTTTTCTTTTCTCGCCTTTGACAAGTTTATTGTTGCACGAGGAGAAAGAGTTGATTGTGATAAATTGTTTATGTTTTTGTTCATCTATGTGTACTTTTAAAGGAAATGAATTTATGTACCGACAAAAACATGTAAGCAGTCCTGACCAGTTTTGTCTTCTGGTTTCACCTACATGGATTTAGTCAGCAGGGTTAGCTTTTGATATCAAGCCTTTACTTTGTTTTATTTTGTGTGTATGTCTGTTTAAGCTTATCGCACATTGAACAGGAGGAAATGGACAAGCGAAACAAGCACACAATGCAGGCAACAAACACAGCCAAAAATATGTTAAGCTATTCTTTGTTATGCCAAAGAGGAAAAAAAAATTAATTGGTAGAAATGTTTTAAAAAAAAGAACATTCACAGATACAAACATGCACACAGAAGGATTTGGGGAAAAGCCAGAATGCAGCAAATCACTTGCCACTTTGCTTTTATGCAAAATTGTTCAGAGAAGCATTTTCCATCAATTACTCCTGCTGTTTATTTAGTTTTGTTATTTTCACTGCTGGTTGCCTTTTTAATTTTGCTTTTTTTTGGGATGGTTTTAATGCATCTAAATGATAGGGCTTTATATTCGTTTGGGAATTACCGAGGTTGAAAGTGGATGAAACTAAAAACCAGCAGCATAGCTTTCATAAATCTGTGCTATAAGAAAATATGAGGTAATGTTTATTTTGTCATTTCCCAAACACAATTCTCCTGTGAGTGGTCATATTATTATCCATGCACTGTGATATTCCTCTGAAGGTCACAAGTGGATTTTTTTTTGTTGCCAGCAAGAATAAACTTGTATGCGAGCTTGAAGAATATTACATTTTCATCGTTGTTGGCCTAAAAAATGTACACATTCTTTATAATATTAGCATCACCTATTTTCTTTGAACATAATTTCACATAAATATGACACGCCTGGGCTTGAATAGAAGCAGCTCCTTAAATAAAATCCAGAAACTCCCTGACAGGTTAAAATGCTGAGCACAAAGTCCCAGAAACAGGGTGTCTGCACCATAATTAGCCCAAATATTAAAAACTAGTTGGGTAGGTTTGGAAAAAAGACCAGGAAAGACAGCTTGGATGAGCATCACGTGTTGTACTCCAGGAGATCCTTCAAAGAATTTTACATGATGAAGCATTTTTTTAGATTATGCGGTGGTTTAATACAGACTGTGGCAGTAAAGGTGGAACACTGCAGAAAGAATTTTTCTTTAAGTTACTCTAATTCGGACATTTAATTGCCTTTTTCACTGTGTAACACATTCAAGATCTTTCTGTCATCAGCTTTTACAGCAGAAAGAGCTTACCTCTGCAAAATTCATCAAAGGGAGCCTGCTAAAAGCTTTTTAGGGAATCAGTTTAACTTGGCCAAAAGTGTATAATTAATGCTTATCTGCATGTGCGACAATCAATATGAAAATATACATAAGTACAAACATCTCCCCTGATTTTACACTTTAAACATTTGGTTTAGGTGGCACTTATCTGATTCTCTCTTTGCACCAACATTAAGTTTCTATTGGATTAGGGCTTCTTTGTGTACTTGATTCCACTCAAGAGTAAATTCGTTCTACTCAAGTGACATCTGCCAACCCTTCTTTGCTATGCAGGCAGTTCCTCTTGAAAATAAATTGCTCCTCTAAGGCTCCAAAAACTATCAGATGGAGACCGAAGCAGCCAAAGCATGCATCATTTTTTTTCCCTTTGCTGCTATTTTTGGAAACAAAGTATAAGCCTTGCACAGATTTAAAAGAACAAGTAAAATCAACATCCTCACATTCAAACATTCTTTAAAACAAATATTGATTTAATTAATATAAACACTTCATATAGAGGTGCCCTTACAATGTTTAACAAAAAAATTAACATTTTTTATTTTATTTTAACTGTCCCACATGTGGTGTTTTAAAAATCCACTCTGATGAAAAATGTGAAAATGTGTTTTTGGTGTTATACCATGTTCTTGTGGCATTTTTCTGAGGATAAAGGTCACGTTTAAAAAAAATTAAGCTTAAATTAGCATTTACGAGTATTTCTATATTCAAATTGTTGTAAATCAGGAGCAGATGAAAAAAAGTTATAAAAAAAACCACATTTTTTTACGCAGAAAATACACTGGGTGGGCCACAAGCTCCCTGCTGGGCTCATTCCAATGCATCCACTTGTAGACTACTAGATCCACGTACTACTTTGTTTAACTCGTTTGAGCTGGAATCAAGACTGTACGGCTGGAAGCTCCAAAATTGGCCGCCACTTTTATTGAACCGGTAATGCTAGATTAGGGGTGTGAGGAGCTGTGAGCTAGTGGGGGAGTGTGTAAACAGATAGCCCAGTTGTGGGTGATGGAAAGGGGGCCTAGGATTTATCTGAGCCAACAATTTAGAGGCAAATTTTCACTCCGCATAAATATATGTCCTAGAAAATGACAGCTTTTTGGCTAAAATCTTAATTAACCCTTGTGCTATCCTAGGCACTTTACCGTTGGGAGTTGGGTCATCTAGACCTACTAGACAGTGCTTTGAACCTTTTTTTTTCAACGATTTGTGATCTTCACTGGTGTCCATGGATTACATGAAATTTGTCCACCTTTATCCACCTTTGTTATGGTAGGGAGAACACGTCAAAGTAAGGGTGGGGCCATCTAAGATAGCACAAGGGTTAAAAGACTACTAGGAAGACTTTTATAATAGCTCCAAAGATAATTGGAGTGGGTCTTTAAATAACTAAGTTGAATTTGAGTTTTGCATTTGCATGTGACATCTTTAAAAAAAAGTTACAGCTGCACAAAGAATAATAAAAGAAAAGTATTTTTTTGTCACAATGCTTTCCACAGAGCAGCTTTTTTTAAAAACTTTTCTCTTTAAAGAGGTCCTGGAGCTTGAACATTTAGTGGCTTTAACATAATTATTTACGTCTCTGGAGTCATCATTATTCTGCTGTTGTTGTTGTATTCCCCAAAGGCGATATTGTTTTCTTGCCTTCACCTCCATAAATAGTGAAAGTGAAAGGTTAGGAGGAAAAAACGGGAGTTTGCTGTGAAATGCCTGACTCAGGTTTCCTGCGTTTCAGGCTAGTTAATCTTTCATCACACCTTCAAATTCAGGTTAGACTCCTGTGGCTTTAAAAAGCTACTATTGTTTCAGAAATGGGCAATATTATTTATTATTTGTTTCAGTTTAAGTCAAACCATAAAATGGCTATCGATTGATGTTGCCTTCCTGAACTTGTGAGCGCAAATACTTAATGAATGACTTCTGTTTCTTAAATTAGGCTGAACCTATAGCCTTATAAAGATGAGGGGGGGGGCCTAATTTCAGGCTTTGCAAATGTTGTACAGACTGGGATTTTTCCTAATGACTGAATGCCAGTTATTTTAACTTCTGTACCCACAGAAGGCTGCAACAGTTCAGAACCATCACTGTGATTTGATACGAAGAAAATCTACAAACCATAACAGTGCAGAGATGGTATGTTCAAGTGTCTTGTTAGGAAACTGAAATATCTTTCTATTAAATAATTCAGCTAGAAGATTCTGCTTGTTAGCAGTACTTCAAGTCATTTCAGTCCTTGCATCTGCAGTCACTTTCATATATACTTTGCATATATATGCATGGGAGAATACTGATTCCATGGCCTGATTTTCCTTACTGCCTCTCTGAATTTTATTTTGTCTGGAACTGCACATGGCATGCATCATCTTTGTGGGCTGAGATGAAATTAGTGAAGAGGGCAAGTCACATGAGGAGCCAAACACCAGTGTCGACATGAAGCTTAAGGTTTCTCAGGAGCTGAGGGTCATCGTCTGTAGCACATGGCTAATTAAAACGAGATAGAAAACCAGTCCCAGCGAAATATGAAAAATTAACTTGACTAGAACTCGTAGCTTCCATCATTTGATAGACACTGTAATTAAGATAATGATGTTTAAATGCATTAGCAGTTCTATTTAAAAGACTGCTGCTGTTGAGCAGATTTCTTTTGAAATAATGGAGTCTAATTAAGTTTTTAAAGATTTCTGCTTTGTCATCATTTAAGTTTGAAAAAGTTCAACAACTCATCCAGTTGGGATTTATGTTTTAGATTGCCAAAGTAAGTACATGTAAGCACATTTGTATGTGAGGACTTTTGGTTACACTGAGGGTAAAGGAGACACATTGGGCTTCTCTAATTTAGAAACTTCCTTGTCTTGTTTCTCAGAAATAGATCTGTGGGAAAGATCCTGTGAGTTAGGCTTGACTTGGCCTCATGGCCAACCTTCAAAGGGCTTAAGCTTTGGACATTTCTAAAGGAAAGAACCCAAGCAGAATTGCTAATGCGTCTCACTGTGATTTAGGAGATCTATTCTTTAGCGCAGCAGAATTTTGCCCCAACAGAACTTCAAGAAGGAGCTCAGCTACACCCAAAATATTTTCCCAAATTATATTTAGTAGGGATGTCCTGATTAGATTTTTTTGTCCCACTTTAATTCAGTGTTAATTCCTTTTGATTATCTACCAATACCAATTCTAGATCCAATACTTTCATGTAACAAATTTGATAAACCGATTAGGAGTATTTTTCATAGTTGTGCTACATGTTGGGAGGCTGGGCGCTTCCTTAGAGATAGGGTGAGAAGCTTGGTCACACGTGAAGAGCTCAGTAGAATTGCTTCTCCTCCACATCGAGAGGAGCCAGTTGAGGTGGCTCGGGGATCTAGTCCAGATGCCTCCTTAAAGCCTCCCTGGGGAGGTTTTCCGGGCATGTCCCACTGGGCTGAGGTCCCGGGGAAGACCCAGGACACGCTGGAGAGACAACGTCTCTCAGCTGGCCTGGGTACATCTCTAGCTATCTTCAGAGGAGCTGGAGGAATTGGCAGGGGAGAGTGTAGTCTGAGCATCTTTGCTTAGACTGCTGCCCCCACGGCCCGGTCCCGGATAAGCCGAAGAAGATGGATGGGTGGATACAATCACCATACCCAAGCTGCAACCAACATCTAACCCCTCTCTCTAGCTATTTTAGTTATTAATAATACTACAAGTTCAGATATTAAGCTCAAGATGTACTTAACGCTTTGATCTTCATTATAGAATAAACTTTTATAGGGGGGGGGGGGGGGGGGGGGGGGCAATGATCGAGCCCTGTTTGGAAATACTGATTTGCTCTCATTTAATCCCAAACTACTAAAATTCCAGGAACCCTTTCTGGGATTAAGTAAAAAAAAAAAAAAAAAGTTTTAAAAGGTACAGTTTGTCCTCTCTCCCCCATGGAGAATGCAAATTTCTTCCACTGAGATCTCTAAAAGTGTAAGCATAAATGACGAAGAAGCTCTTATTAGTGACTTTCTTGGAATAAATAGCAACTGGATTTGGAACTCCAAGACACCATTGTCAGCATGTAAAAATGTTCTCCCCTTGTTTCTCTTCAATATGTTCTTGAGTTCTTTTTGCTTTTTACTTCTCTTCAGATCTTTTTGTCCTTCTCTTTTTATGATGCCACAACTTTATGCATACTGGTTTCAAGAGTGCAGAACAAGATGATTATAAATGCTATTGCAGAGTGGAGCTGAAATGGTAGAAAAAGACAGGGTGTGGAATGAAGCTGGGTACACACGACAGTTTCAGCCTTCTCTGTGTGTGTTTGGCAAGAAGTAAAGAAATTCTGATTGCACAGATCTCTAAAATTGTTTGCTCCATGTATGATGAAGAAAGTGAAGAAGCTGATTTAGAAATCTTCCAAAGTTATTCCCATTCCTTTTGGTATAACTGAGGTCTGTCAAGAGTCTGTGCCGACTTGTATAAAAATAAAAAGCTTGGACAGGAAAAAGAGATAAAGTAGGACCACTCAAATGTGGAAAGTATGGACACATGATCATTCTGGGCCCTTATATGGAGAAAAGTAAAGAAAATAGACTCACCTGGCTTAGATTTACTGAGCCAAAAAGATGAAGGCATCTGTCTACATCTTCTGTCCTCATGTCTGTGACAATTATCTTAAACAATGCACGAATAGAAGTGTGTTAAAAGCAATCACAACCATCTTTTGTTCATTATTAGTGGTTTAAATCTAATTTACAAGATCAGACATTTGGGCTTGAATTTGTACTTCAATGATGTGCACTATCACCTAAAATCATTTTCATCAATAGAGGGAAAATTTTAGAGTTGCACTCATCACAGATTTTATAGAGATTACATCAAGATCCGTAAGAGTCTTCTGCAGTCGAGCGATGGAGCTCATGTCCAATATCAAGTTAAGAGTATATAATTGGGATAACCAGTGTACATTGACTGCTAATTCAGAGACACAGCGAGCTCGATTGAGGGGCAATCATTTAAATTGAAAGCAGCAGAACCTCTGGCATATGAAATAGTTCATTCATTGCTATGAACCCAAAACAATTTCTCGCTTGAGTAACCATACATGCTTGTTCCACAATCCGATAAAGCCAACCTTTGGAGGGGCCGGCTCCCAGTCCTCTCACTCTCCTACACACTTTTTAATCTATTTGTTGAGATTCAATATAATAACACTCATTTGTATCAATAATTGTAAGATAAACTCTAACATGAATTGCATTAATTTGCAGGAGTATTTACAACACAAAAATGTACACAAAATGTACAAATGATCTGCTTCTTCAATTCTTAACAGCTATTTAATGCTATAAAGGGATGATGTCAGCACCGAGCCAACTCAAGAGTCATGCAGGCCATTTAATGGAACCTGAAAATGTCAATCATTGTGTGTTGAGATTATCGATAGGGAAGTCTACTGTTATCCACTGGTATGTTATCTAATGCAATGTTCAAATGAACAGTTTAGCAGTAAAAATATTTTTTTTAATGTTTGGGGCAAAACAGATTTCAACTATAAGGGAAATTATCTCACAGCATGAATTAAAAGAGCTAGAAAAAAGGGAAACAGAACTCGAAGCTCTATTTTAATGAATACACAAGTCACTTCTTGTTTTCTGTAGATCATCTATGACAGAGCTAAGCCCTGGTTTTTACAAATAAAATCGACATTTGTCTCCATTGAAATTGTTAAAGACTTAACTTCAAAAACACATTTGCATTATGTAAAACATTAATAACCATTATCAATTATTCGCTATGCTTTTTTGAATATTAAGATTATCTTAATGATATGTTTTTATAAGCTCTATTTGAAAATTTAAAGTGTAATTAAATATCCGTCCTTTGGATAATTCTTGACTAAAATAATGAACAAGTGCACTTAAGAGAATATCCTTGTGGCTAATTTTGTTACAGTTTTAATTTAGTCTTTGCTTCCCTTTTCTTTAGATTAACACTGTTTAAACATACATGCGCTGTACCAGCTTTAATAGGGGTTGTGGGGGTCACAGCTGTCCTTGAGCAAATGCATTAAAGTTTAGGAAACTGTGCGAAACTCAGCTATCCTCAACCCAGGTTGTGACTTCATTTTTTCAAGGAAATTAGAGTTTGGTTTAAATGTGCTAACTTTTTAAAAGTGAAGGTGTTAGAATTAACCTAAACAGACAAACAATAAAAGCTTTTAAATATTAGAATCTGATGTTATTAAACATTTCCAGCTTTTACATACAGTTTGACTGTGAATGCTTTCAGAAAATTAACCACTTCACTCTTTTTCTATTATCTCATGGAAAAATAGTATTTTTCTTGTTTTAAATTGTAAAACAAAAAAAAACACATTTGTTGCTGAAAATAGTCCTTTCCATAGAAATGAAGGAACTTCCAGGTGCTTACGTTACGTGGTAGACATCCTTGCATATAAAACCAAGGCCAGTCTGCAATCCAAACCTCTTCTGCAACACATCTCCTCTGGGAAAACAGTCATTTTTAGTGCCTGTGTTCTGGCACTTCAAAAGGCTTTACCCTGCCCAACCGCTGTAAAACGCAGGTCTGATCTACTGGCAAGCTGTGTAGGAAAGTTCCATCTGGTAAACACTTCTGTTTTGGGAATTTGTATTAAAAACTGTTTCTGACATGACGGTTTTGTTTTCAACTTTTATTTTAAATGCCTAGGATAAGAACATTTAGATAAAAGCAAAATGTTTTTCTGAGTTTAACAGAACTGTTGCGACGTGTGACCTTTTGTAGCAAGGGCTTCAACGATGTACACAAAGTAGCTCTTGAATTTTTTGCACAAATCAGATCAATTGAATTCAAATTTTTCTTTTTCTGTTATGTTTCTATGATATGTCCCCAGCTTTTGAACTATCCTGTTATCACATGACCAGTTTGAAGATCCATTTAAAACCAAACTATAATGGGAGTATTGATACCAGGATATCAATACCCGCCAATTTTGATATAGACTTCTCTGTTAAAGTATTGATTATTGATGAATGACATTTGTTAATTAGGTGAGTTTTGTACCGAACCACCCACTGCGTTTTAAACTGCTCCATCGGTCACATGACCAGAGGAGCTGCAATTTGTGCGTATAAACTTTAGCAACAACACAACATGACATGGGTAAGTGACTTTAGAAACAATGGTTTTGTATTCTGAACAGTGTACATAAACTTCTTGACTTGCTATGATCGTATTTGTTTTCCGCATAACAAATAAAACAAACATATAATGTAATTGTTTTATTGCTATTTTTTTATTCTAGTTGATTGCTATTTTATGGCTTGCTTCTTTGCACTGCCAGACTAGTGAGAAACATCTAATCTCACTTGTGTATTTCTTTGCAAATACTGTGTGAAATTACAATAAATCTTCAATCTTGAATAAGAAATAAATTCACCAATAAGAAATAATCAGTATTATTGTTGTTTTCCAATATTTTATGCAAAAAGTAATCTGTATAAGATCGGATCAGAAAAGTGTGGTATAGTCCCTCTTTAGAGAATGCTCTCTGACTGTAGCTGTGGAGGCAGGATTGACTTTGGCACAACGAAGATGAAGGAGAAAAATGAGCTGAATGGGCTTTAGTATGGCAAGAGGAACTATGGTTTGCATGAATAAGAAACTGAAAATGTTCAGACTTTCTCAACTACAAAAAAATAAATAAACGACAGCAAGCTACCCTTTCTTGGTAGACATGGTTAAATCACCATCGTTTTGGACTGGATGTAAGTTTGACATAGACGATTGACTGCTCACTTAAGAATTACACACACTCATCAAGAAGCTCTTCAAAGAGACTGAAGTGTTCCTTTCAGAAGAGGTTCATTTTACTATAATCATAGCTTTGTTTTGATAGGAGTAAGTGTTGCTCTGTATGCAGGAACACGCATCAAGTCTACCTTTTTAGTGTGGATGCTCTCGGCTGCAGTCCAAGGACAAGCAGTCCAACAACTAACAACTCCTACACATAGATTTGTCAAGACACACAAACACACATGCGCGCACTCAGCTTCACTTTCTATTTCTCACCCTAATACTCACAACAGCTCAGAACTGCTCACTGCCTCCAAATACCATCTATTTTGGTGATCATAATTATTTGATGACAGAGCCTCTGGTTTCTCTGCCACCCTTTTGTACACATGATCTTGTTGATCAATAATTGAGCAGGGTAAGCTGGAGAAGTGGGTTCCTTAAAACAGCAGGTATCCTAGACCTCTGGAGGCAGGACACACAGAAAAAGAAAACATTGTTTTTTTTTAATCCCTGTTTATGACTTCCGCCCATTCCAGGCAGCTTTTTATTCGGGCTCTCAGTTACGTTGCATATCAGTCCAATCTGTAATCCATCCCAACGTCATTTTCCTTCCTGGACACAGGATGTCTGTTTAAGATGATGTCATTTCCCTCTGAGGGGAGAGCTACGTTTATGGTCTGACGGCTTTTCATGCATCGCCTCTTTATTCGGCCAACATGGAGGAACTTCAGAGAAAACTGAACCAGCACTATGAAGACACCAAGCCCAGAAAGGTAAGGAATTAAAAGTGCTATAATTTTTCCAAAGGGCAAAAAAGAAGATTTTTCTAAATTACCGATAAACAAGATTTAAAATCACCAAAAATTATAGAAAGGGATCTCCTTAAACGCAAAAGGCTATTGTTTGTTTTTTTTATTTGTGTCTTATGTTGTGGAACTGCAAAGAGAGAAGCAGGCAGAAAGTAAACTTTTGTTGAGATCAAACAAAAGTCTGCATGAGCCTCTTTAGTCAGATAAAGCAGCTCTTTTTATAACTCACAGTCCTCGCTCTATTTTAAATCCTCCAGCTCCACATTACAAAGGGATGCACTGTCACTGCTGATACATCCTTAATATAAAAAATTTACCAAGCAGAGGCAGGAAAACATAACACTTCCCACTCACTGCTGCAGGTGAGGTTCAAGCTGGCATCTTCCTACAGCGGCCGGGTGTTGAAGCACGTGTATGAGGACGGTCAGGAGCTGGACAGTCCAGAGGAGCAATACCCACACAGCTTCCTCCACCATAAAATTCCTCCCAGTCATCTTGAGATGGAGCAGCTTTGTGGATTTGAAGAGCCAAACATGGAGAAACAAGGTTTGTTCATGGGTTTGAGGAACATGCATGTTCAAGATATGTTCCAGGTTTTAAATAGGATTTTGATTAGTTAAGTAAAGCATTCTACATTGAAATTTTGTTACTTTAGATTTTGGGACGTTGATAGTGATACTAAAATAGAACTTTTCAGGAATCACTGTGATGAAGTTTGTGTTTTTAACATGTTCTTGTGGCATTTTTTTGATGATGGATAACAGATGTAAAGAAAATTAAGCTCAAAATTGCATTTATGAGTATTTCTTTATTCAAATCATTATGAATTAGGAGCAGAAACATTTTTTTGATTATTGATTAATGTTTGAAAAAGATTGGATTGTGATGTGGAAAACACGCTGGGTGGGCTAAAAATTCCCTGCCTTGAGCTCTCAGTAACAATTTCTGATTGAACTTCTGATGCTCTGCAGAAACTATGTCCTAGAAAACGGTACAGGGATTAGTTTGAGGCTAAAAACGGCATATTTATAAACAAATGAGCACTGGGAAAGCTTTTACAATAGCTCAAAAAAAGATCAGAGTGGGTCTTTTAAAGAAAACTTATTAAGAAGTCAAATTTTTGTGGTTTAAAAGACAAATAACACAATGGGACATAGGATGATGTAAATGTGGTATCACACTGTTTTACAGTTGTTGGTCTGATTAAAGTGGAAACAAATAGTTTGTTAATTTTCTTAAAATACAAATCCTAAAAGAACAGAATTATCTTCAAAGCGCTTTAAGGGTTACAACTGTACAGACAAAAGGAAACTTGGGCACCTATGACAATGTTTTGTGTTAAAAGTCCATTACTGAACTGAAATGCTGCATACATTCACACTTTTGCACAATCCTGATATTCTACTTATTTTTTGCTCTGTCTTTTTAAAACCCAAAAATGTAATGCATACTCATATGATTCCATGTTTACCAGACATTTAACATTTTGCGCAATGAGAAAAAGCTGAGAAACAAAATCTTCAAAAGCGCAGCTTACACTGAAGTTCATGTAAAAAAGCTGCATTCCTGATATACATTTGATATAAAAATGCTAACATTTTGCCCAAACGTTTTGCTGAGGGCATATGCTGTGGTGTTTACCTAAAGCATGACAAATGAACATGATATCCAAACTTTAAGAGGTGCGCAGCTGCAGAATGCTCTGAGCTGTGGCTCACCAACCTGATGAGTGTCAAATGTCATATGGGGCCCAATAAAAGTAGGTTCTGACACTTGAAACACCAAACCAGTAGAGGGAAATTTAGCAGCAAGATATTTGAGTAGACAAGAAATTGCATAGATTTATAAAAGAAATGTTCTTTTTGCGTTTCTTGTCCATTTTAGACATTAAAATGACTAAAAACCAGCATATAAATGGTCCCATAAAGCTGAGATTTTGTTTTTATTCCATACTTATATTTATCTTAAATTGGAAAAATGTTTGTATTAGGTTATATCTTGTAGAGCAAAATGTGAGTTAGATTTCATGCATTTTGACGTTATCCGCTGAGAATTGACCTTTTGTCGAGAAATGTGTCTTTTGATGCATACTTTTGCATTTTAAAGCAAAAGAAATTTGAGAAAAAGTACTTTGAGTATAGTATGGTGTTTGCCAGAAGGTTGTACTTGCAGCAGAAGCACGACTTTAGGGTAGTCTTAATAACTAAAACATTTGATTGCTTAAATTTATATTTTAGCAGCAACGAACAAATTAAAACCGTCAAAGCACAATATAGGCAATAACAGTAAACTGTAACATGATGGAAATGCTAATTGAAGACAAACTCTATTGAAAATCTTGTTCTTGGTGTTTTAAAGATGTTCTTGTAGAATTTTTCTCATGATGAAAGACATAAACGACTTTAAGAATAAAACTGCATTTCTAAGTATTTTTTCAAATTGGGATGAATCAGGAGCAGATGCAAAAAATGCAAGGGAAAATGGGCGGGGCCAAAGTCTCACTGCTTCGCTCCATTCTGAGGCATCCACAAAAAACAGATCCATTGACATCTTCGTTTTCCTCCATGGGGTTGCAATGGGACGTTAACTAGCAGGAGAGCGTGTATGGCTCCGGGATTTAAGGCTTACTTCCCCGTCAACAGCCCTGCCCACAACTCGGAGGCGAATTTCTAATGAACTCGTCTTAAAAAGAACATGTCTTATAAAACAGCACGGGCTTTTTGAATTTGGCTAAAAACAGCATAATCATAGATAAAAAACCACTGGGAACGCTTTTACAATACATCAAAATATGATTGGAGAGTAACTTTAAAAATACCTAAAAGAAGAAGGAAATTATTCTTCCAGACACGATTAAATTTTAAGTTTACCCATGTCAAAAATGTGTACCATATTGAATAAGATGGTGTTAAAGGCTGAAAAAGGGTCAGCATTGTGTTAGAAACAAATTTCGTTCAACATCTCACTGGAAACTAAAAATTGATTTCTCTTCTGAACTCAGGTGTTTATCCTGCGACAGGACTTATTGCCCAAAGAATAAATGTTTACAGAGGAATTGGAAGCTACAAGCCTGCTTCTGATAGAAGAGATGAATCACAAGAAGACAACAAGGTGAGTCCTTTAGTTTTTCTATTTTGAAAAAACAAGGTACTATTTTGGCTACTGATTTGAGGTTAGATAAATAATTTCTTAGAATTTTTCAAAAGTACAGTCATTTTATTGACACAAAAATACATTAATAAGGATCTAAATATGTTGCAGTAAAGAATGTTTATCAAAAATGACTTTTTTACAATTTTATTGTCTTAAAGGGTCAGTCACGCTTCATTGAAAACACTGAAAATAGCTTCATCACTACATGAATAACGCTTAAAAATTAAAAGCTCATCCATTGTTATGTCATGTAAAAAATCATTTGCATGTTTCATAAGCATAATAGGCCATCTTGCACAAGAACACACATAATTGTCAACTGCATTCCATGCTTTAAATATTGTGGTGCACCATCGATAACAGCATATTTTTAATCTGACAGGGAAATGACAGTGTTAGTGAGCAGCTGTGGCAGTAGATTCATTAAAGCAGCAGGCTTGAGGGAGGTTCCGCTCAGCGCCTCGTCTTTTGGCCTCATGTTGATTTTTATTCTTTTATCCTCTAAACAAGGACGCTTAGCCCCGCTGACCAAGTCAGTATTTATCATATTTATCAATTGAAGACAACTATGTGGAGTTGGTTCATGGTCAGTGGATAATTGAAAGGATGTCACAGTGGTTGCATGACTACATGATGTCTAAGCTTTCTCCTTGTTACTGGACTAGTTTGACCAAAAAAACAATAAAAATCAGTTTTGTATACAGCCAATGCAGTATTGGAAAATTACGTGTTTTTAATCTTGTACACTTAAAGTGTTTAACTTTTGCATAGAGAAATGGTAAATAAGAAAATAGACAAGGTTAATAGCATTTAAACTTTCACTCTGATCATCTTTTGCGCATCTTTTAACAGCATTCCCAGTGGTCTTTTTTTGATCATTATTATACAGTTTTTTTATCCTCAAATAAAAAAAAAAGCCTGTATCCCGCCTTTTGTGTTTTCTACTCACAAATACACTTTTTTCTTTAAGTGACAGATTTTCGTCTGCTCCTGATTCACAGCAATTTTGACTCAGAAATGCAGTTTTAAGTGAACTTTTCTTTATATATATCTTCCGTCATCAGAAAACTGTCACAAGCACATGTTGAAAACACCAAAAACATGATTATCATCTTAGTTCCTAGGGAATACTTGATTAAAAAAATACAAAGACAAAGGTAGACATTAACAGTCAAAATTAACAAATATTCTGCTTTTTTCAGTTATACAAAAAGGCTGGCTCATTGTAGAGATTAAATAACTTTGGACACAGAACCCCCCCCCCCGAAAATATTAAATCTTCAAATTGTAACTTCCAAAAATCTCACCAAGAGAGCTTTGATGCTTTTGTTGCACTCAAATTGAAGTCATCTTGTCACCCACACCCATAAATCCTGCAGTATCATGTGGGCGTGTTCTCTTCGCAGAGTTTATTGAGAGAAATATCGTACATCATCACGTGGATCTATACATACAGATGAACTAACACTGTGATCTCTGATAGGCCTCTGTGTTGGATTTTGGCAAGATTATCATCTACACCAGCAACCTGCGCATCATAAGAGCTCCACCAAAGAGGCCTGAAATGTTGCGTCAGCACTCTTTGCCTTCGGTGGACTTGGAGGGATACCCAAAGGCCAGGGAAAGAGCCAGCAAGAGGAAGACCAAAGCTCTTCCCTCACAGGAGGTGGTGGAGAAGGAGGAGAAAAAGATCGGTGACACAGAGACTGAGGTAATGATCCATGCCCAAATGATTCTCTTGGTGTGGTCAGGTTTTATGCACCCCATTTAGGAAATATACTGCTGTGCCATGTCATTCACCATCTCCTACTTTTTGCCTTTTAATAATAATTCATTCACCTAGTTTGTTTTGTGAAGAATAGCAACTAGATCAGTTGTAGATATGTCATCCCCCTGAGTTGTTCCTTGCAACTTGCACATTATTTGGACTCCATTCTTTTCTTGTTTTGCTACAGTCAGTAACCCATTGTTCTGGTGTTATCTGCCAACTGTGAACAGATACTGATGACTCCCCATTTTTTTCTGCCCTTCCAGCACCCCCATCCAATTGCATTCCAGCGAGAATGCTCGTTTCAGTATTATTCCCTCCCTTTGCTCCTGAGCTGGTTATTTTTCCTACAAACACCAAGTCCCTTCAGTCTCTTCTCATCTCTTGTTATTTTCTAAGTTTTTCATTCTGCAGAGTCCTTAGTAGAGTTATAGATTTTTGTTTTTGTTTTTGCACTTTAGGTCCTTTATCCATTTTTAAGCTTTTGACAAGAAAGATTTAAGACGTATCTTAAACTGAGAAAACTGAGAACAATGCCACAAGAACATGTTAAAAACAACATTTTAACTGGACTGGGTCTTTGACTGCTTTGGTGCATAAATGCAATTTTAGTGTTTTATATATTTATTAAGTTTTCAGTTTTAAAACATAATACAAACAAATTCAAAACCCAGTCCCCCACCCCCTCCTGCTGTCAGTTGCATATACACCAATATCAATCTAGTGAAGAAAATATAAGGAAATAAAATGGTACAACAAAAATGCAATTTTAAAAGCATTGTTTTAAATGCGTTTATCTTTATTGATATGTTTTTTCTTTTTTTGGGGTGGGGGGGGGGGTGAGGGGGGTTCGGCTGCCTGTCTTTGGAGATTAGAAAACACCTTTAAATTCTAACATAAGGAGGAAAAAAAATGGGTGCATTTTTGCTTATTATAACATTAAATCTCTGATTAAACTTTTTTTTATATATTTTTTTGATATTCAGAATGTGGAAAACAATGTTCTATAGTGATCACTCTAAGCTCAAAATAAGAGTGTTTTCCAGAGTTTTGAATGTCTTTGCCAACTTTTTATGAAGTATAGCTCCAAATTTTGAGGTGGGTATTTTTGTTTCTTTTTTTTTTTTTTTTTTTAATACTGCAGGACATAAACCTTAATCCACCTGTCAGAACTGAACATTCCTGGTATCTATGACGTAACATTATCCCTTTAACTCCTCATTCTCAGTGGGTCTCTTCATTCAAACTGTGTTCCCCCTGTCCTAGCATCACAGTACCTGTCTTCCACCTCATCGTTCCTTGTGTTTCCTCTGACTGCAGGAGGCTGACAGCTGCCAGCATTGTGGCGGTTCAGGCTGCGCTCCCTGCTCCTTATGTCATGGCAGCAAGCTGTCCATGCTGGCGAATCGCTTCAATGAGTCCATCAGTGATCTGCGATGCCAAGCCTGCTACCCCCATGGTCTGGAGAAGTGCCAGTCCTGCTCCAGTAAATAGCGCTATTTGGCGTGAAAGCCATGTCTGGCAGGGGGAGTGATTGAGTGTGTAACTGCGAGCGAGTGTGTGTGACCGGTTGGGTTGTCAGAAGTGTCTCAGGAGCAATATTGCTCTAATCCAAAATGCTCTTGGTGGGATGCCTCAAAGCACCGTTAGGACACGTAAGCCATCTTTGGTAATGGGGATTGCTACAGTGCGGCACACTCAAAATTGTGAAATACAATTACTGTGTGCAGTGAACGTGGCTCCAGATAGCACAGACACATAATCACCTTTTTTGTTTTCCCATAATTTTGCATCTGCACCTTCCACCCAGATAAAAAATGGTTCTACCTTATCTTTTTAATTAAAATTATACAGCATTTTGAGGTTCATTGTATCCACTCTGACAGCTGCCCTGTTCTTATCTCCTGTGTCTTTTCACCGGAGAGAAGCATATGAAAATGATGTGCTCTATCAGTGTAATTGATGCCTTTAAAATCCTTTTTATGGGTGAAAAGACTTAAAGATGAGGAGGCTGAGATAAAAAAAAAAGTAAAAATGTAGTCATTGAGAAATAGAAATAAGAGAAGCACGACCGGTTTATAAATAGTTTGAGCTTCAGTCAGGAGATGATGGTTGAGCTGTGCTCCTCCCAAATGCGCCAAAATCATTTCTGCTTTTGTTGAGCGATAACCAGAGTTTTAGAAGACTTATAATAAAGTTACCTAATTGATTTCATTTATTTAAGCATGCTTTTGATAAATATATTTGTGCAATGTACTAATTTTGAATGAAATGTGTTGTAGAAAGAAAATATGAACAGGATAAAAAAAAAAAGTGAGTGGAAAAAAGTGTTGTAAATCTGCAAGCAAAAGCTGAGGCAGACAGAAATCTGACAAAAACCACACACACCCTCGAGCTGCAGCACGCCGGGTTTCCTGCAAACATCCCCAAACAAGCTGAACTAATTCACTTGGCAGTGGAACGTACGCTTGTGCTGAAATGACATGCTGTCAGTCAGACATGGGTCACAAGGGTTTTTCTCTTCGTTTTACCAAATGCAAAATATTTAAGACAAAATACTTGCATGTTAGTTACAGTGAGCTTTATAGGTAAGTACGTAAATGAAGACAAAAGTGGATAAACTAAATTCAAACCATTTTATTTCCTATGATTGTCCTTAGTTAAGGTCTCTTAAAAGGGTGTACATCTACTTTAAGTGCTGTCTTTTAAAGAAGTTGTGCTCATTTCAAACATTTTTGTGGAATCATTTCTTGCTGCTTTAAAGGTCAGTCTTTACACATAACAAAGGTGATCTTTTTTTTTTTAATCTTAGATAATTATCTTCAAATCAGTTGTGGATTTCTGTCAAACATTTTTGCTTGTCTCAGCTTTATGGGTTTAAATGATACATTTTGCACTTGACCTTTTGCACCAACACTCAAATAAAATAATAAAAATTCATGCATGAATTTGTGTATTGGTTCTTCAAATGTTTTATGTTTTTAAAAATGCACTGTGGGTTGATGCTGCCTCATTCACATATATTTATTCAGCACAAAAATACTGTAATTCATTGTAAGTTAGCTCAAGTTCTGAAAACTGAGATTCACAAAAGCAATCACTCGAATATGTACTGATCCAGAAGTTTCTATCTACTTTATCATAAGTAGAAGTGAGCGTTATGTTAAAAAGTCGAAGAATTAAACCCTGAAATTTCTGACTCCACCGTTAAAAGTGGATGCATAACAATGTGAAAATAAATGACTTCACTAAATGAAATTTACCCTCCGGTGTCTGCCCATTAGTCATTACAGCTCAAACAGCTGCAGTCAATCATCGCATTATTCCATTTAGAGATAATTTCTCAAAAAAGTAAAGCAAAGTTAACAAACCATGCACCCTAGGATAAAAGGTATGTAAAGTTTCATCCTGGGGTAATGGTTTGCAGTGTGAAGGCCCCTGTTCAAATCCATGCTGGGTCCTTTTTGTGTGGAGTTTGCATGCTCTCTCAGTGCATGTGTGGGTTTCCTCCATGCACTGAAGCTTCTCCCCATAGACCAAAACATAATTGGTGTGTTTAAATTGTCCATTGGGTGTGAATGTAAGTATGTATGGTTGGTTGTCAATGTCTTGCCCTGTGATAAACTGGTGAACTTGTTCAGGGTGGGTATGTGTCTACCCCCCTCTCAGTAGCAGCCTCTTTAAAGGGGATTCAGCCAGTTCTGAGGATGGACGGATGTCAAATGTAGTTAGTGACATAGTTAGTGACCCTAAATTGTTCCTTGGGCGTGAATGTGTATGGTTGTTTGTCTCTGCGTTGTCCTGCAATGAACTGTCGAACTGTCCAGGGTGTATCCCGCCTTCCTCTCTTAGCTGAACCAGCAACCATGAATGGGAATATGGCAGGTTTAGAAGATGGATGAATGGAAGTTCAAATCCTGCACTTTCCTACTTAGCGATTAGCTTCAGGGAATTACACTAACCTGTTCCAATCCAGTCAGTCTAATCCTATGACTTCCTAAACTGGATTTTGTTTAATGTTTGCAGATGAGAGGCAGAAAAGCAGCTCATCTCTCTGCGTGTTTGGGGAGAGACAAAACTCCTTTACAAAAGATGACAAAGCACCTAACAAGTCTAAATACTAAGAGAGATTGATAGGAACTGTTCAGTATCCTAGACGGATAAAGGGCTTTTATCAAACACTGTTTGAAATTTTTGATCCAGGCCAAAAAATCACTGCAGCCACACTGGATGGATTTTTCTAGGGGCCCCCCTTAGGCATAAATTTAGCAATAAGGATATTATTAATTTGTATGTTTTATCATTTGCCACAAGAAATGGGATGGCACATAAAAGTTTTTGCATATTTGACACTAAATAAATTGATTATTGTCCTCAAATTTAATAGTTTAATTGGTGGCAATCTCTGTCAGACATAAGAAAATTCCCTTGTGCATGCTGGAAGACATTTGTCCTGATGCTAACTTCCATCAAAGTTATGAAGGAGGTTTGTTATGAACATATTTACGTACTTCCTTGTTGCTGATCTTCTGGGAATAGAAAAAGAAAGCACAGGCAATACATTGTCTGTGAACAGGGACCAATTTTTTTTTTTTTTTTTTTGCTTTACTCCTTATTATTCATGTATTATATCTTCCACAAATTTTCAAGATTGATTCTCACCATGTAGTTCCACAGAGGAAATATTACAACGAATTGGGTCACAGCTGTTCGCTACCTGGAATCATAGAAAACTAAGTGTTTAAAGTTTATGCTCAATTTACATTTTGGGGCTATAAAATAGATTAAGATGATCAAATCATACTTTTGGAAAAAATCTATTGCAAACCTGCTAATTTCACTAGAACCTATGAATGCCCAGCTTCTGAATTTGTAATTTAAGTTATATTGTTTTTGTCATCAACATCAACATTGATGCAAACTTAGGGTGTGTTCAGAATGGAAAAATCAGTTGGTCCACACCCAGTCCGCTTAATTTGGTCAAGATCGAGTCCTGAACCTTGCGTTTGGTGTATATTTAGACTGCCCTCGAGGGGACTTTGCTGTTCCAGACTAAAGATTGTAATGAAACCTTAAAGATCCTAAAGATCCCTTCACTCATTTGTCAGGAATTAAGAGGGCAAGGCAAAGCAACTACTTTTAGTTCAATCATACGGAGCCCGTGTCATGACATTAAAAAAATAAAATATATCTCGTTCCCACAGATTAATAACTCGTTCCCACAGATTAATAACTCGTTTGCACGAAATACTATTCCGTTCCCACAAGATACTATTCCGTTCCCACAAGATACTATTTCGTTCCCTCGAAATACTATTTCGTTCCCACGAAATGATTAACTCGTGCGAACGCAATAATTAATCTGTTCGAACGCAATAATTATTCACGTCATAAGTCAATTACACGGATATGCTCTCAGTCCGTCCGGCCGCAAAAGCCGCTTTCAGCGGTAACATCCGTCTCTTTGTGACCCACAATCGTTCAAGAAAGGAAAAAGAAAAACAAGAAGGATCAATTTATTACTGTCTCAATGAATATAAGAAAAATTTCACAAGATTTGATAGCTACGCTGCTTTGCCATACGATAGCTTCTGCTAGGCTACTACAACTAGCTTAGCTCCCCGCGGAGCTCCTTGCTTGTCATGCCGGCATTCGGGCAACTGGCTGGTCGGTAGACAGCCAGCCAGCTGATATTGTAGTTTAGGGTCGAATAGGAATAATAATATTCAAGACTTGTCTTTTATTAACATACTCTTTAGCAGTCAGTCGCTTCACATTCGAAGGCTATTAGGCTACATGCTAACTAACTAGCCGATCGGTTATCCTGTTATTTACGTCATAGATTTACAGCAGATACCTTCACATTTCTGTCTGTGTGTGTGTCTCATTACATTGCATTGAGGACATGGAGGATGTTTAGAGATCAGATTTATTTATTTTAAAAAGCACAAAAGCATCCATCGGACTTAGCTTTTAGCTACTAGCATTACAAACAAGGCTGCATGCATCCGGCATTCCCAGCATGCATTTCGGCCAATCACCGTGTCCCTGTAACTGAAGTGTAACAACAAGACCAATGATTTGCTGATCAAAAGCACGTGGGTAAACGTGATGCATCATGGGGTATATTGTTCGCAGCCATGTTTGTGATGCTAAAAGCTAAGTCCGGTAGGGGAAGCATTCAGGCTTATCTTATGATATTTTTCTGATTTTTATCGAGACAATAATAGATCGATCATTCCTGCTTTTATTTTTACGCCCAGTGAATGCTCACAGAGACACGGAAGTAGCTGCAGAAAGCGGCTTTTGCAGCGAGATGACGGAGAGCGTACCAGAGGATGATCATCATACCGATGGATGCTTTTGTGCTTTTTAAAATAAATAAATCTGATCTCGTCTTGGGGTATCGGTCAGCCATATTTGTTGTGCTTGGAGCTAAGAGGTAAGTGCGTTTGGCGAAGCAGTCAGCTTAATATGATATTTTTTCAGATTTTCATTGAGAAAATAATAGATCGACCATTCTTGCTTTTATTTTTACCCCTATTGAATGCTCACAGGGACACGGTCGTAGCGGCAGGAAGCGGCTTTTGCAGCTAGATGATGGAGGGCGTACCAGAGGATCATTATGTGAATACGATGGAATGGATGCTTTTGTGCTTTTTAAAATAAATAAATCTGATCTCTAAACATCCTCGGTGTCTTCAATGCAATGTAATGAGACACACACAGACAGAAATGTGAAGGTATCTGCTGTAACTCTATGACGTAAATAACAGGATAACCGATCGGCTAGTTAGTTAGCATGTAGCCTAATAGCCTTCGAATGTGAAGCGACTGACTGCTAAAGAGTATGTTAATAAAATACAAGTACTGAATATTATTATTCCTATTTAACCTTAAACTACAATATCAGCTGGCTGGCTGTCTACCGACCAGCCAGTTGCCCGAATGCCGGCATGACAAGCAAGGAGCTCCGCGGGGAGCTAAGCTAGTTGTTGTAGCCTAGCAGAAGCTATCGTATGGCAAAGCAGCGTAGCTATCAAATCTTGTGAAATTTTTCTTATATTCACTGAGACAGTAATACATTGATCCTTCTTGTTTTTCTTTTTCCTTTCTTGAACGAATGTGGGTCACAAAGAGACGGATGTTACCGCTGAAAGCGGCTTTTGCGGCCGGACGGACTGAGAGCATATCCGTGTGATTGACTTATGACGTGATTAATTATTGCGTTCGAACAGATTAATTATTGCGTTCGCACGAGTTAATCATTTCGTGGGAACGAAATAGTATTTCGAGGGAACGAAATAGTATCTTGTGGGAACGGAATAGTATCTTGTGGGAACGGAATAGTATTTCGTGCGAACGAGTTATTAATCTGTGGGAACGAGTTATTAATCTGTGGGAACGAGATATATTTTATTTTTTTAATGTCATGACACGGGCTCCGTACAATCAAACGTTATATTTTGCTCATAAATTGGCAAAATCTGTATCAACGTCAGTCTCAACACTTGCTTTTTTGGTCCAGTGGAGGCATGCTGCAGGGTTGTTACTGGGAAGACAACGGCTATGAAGGTACGCTAATAAGTGTTTAAGACATATAGATTGTCGGGAAAACAGTGAGAAGCAATGTGTATCACAATGTGTATCACATTGCTTCTCATTGTACAGAGTATAGTGAATAAAAAAGGAGGGAAAGAAAAATAAAAAAGACTAAAACAAAAAAGATGTGCACCGTAACATTACAAAACTTAGAATATTTGAGTGGGCAAAGTTGTTTATGTTGGAAAAAAATATTTAGAAAAATAAACAAACTATTATTCATGATTATTTTGTTGGAGCTGGCAACAATTCTACAACAAAGAAAATGATGGCTAAGTGTAAAAATAAAATCTAATAAATCAGCAGATATACTTTTATAAAAACAAAAAAAAAAACTATGAGAAATGTTGTTGTGTTAGATTTATACAATCAAATAACAGTGTCTATCTATAGATGCTACCCCAGCAAGCAAGATTGCTGTTAAGTATGGCACAATGTCCAATGAGGTGTTGATTTTCAGAAATTAATTGTGGGTTGGATGGTTGCTTCTGTGAAGTCCAACAACTTGTGATAATGGACACCTCGAAAGGCATTATCCTGCTTTTACAATGGTCATTTACTAAAGATATGGATATAATAGTTTTGTAATCTTTCTGTTTTAAATCGTTTTTCACTAGCAGAGTTTTTGGTAGGCCACTCTAGGTGACACGTAGTCACGGTAACGGCTGCAACGCCTGGATCTTGTTCTGCTGCAGCTAGTGTATGAGAACTAACCAGCAGAGGAAATGTACCGGTATGCTAATTTCATGATAAGAAATACAAAGCATTGTGTTAGGGGGAAAATGGTCCTCTTATTGCTTGTTTTTAACCAGATGAAGTAAAATTTGTTTTACAGAAACAGAGTCTACAAATAATGTATTAGATCACTTTTATTGCAACAAAAATCCACTAACTCTAAATATGTATTGACAAATTATTTCATTAATGAAAAAAAAAACCCATAAACACGTTTACTCTGTAGCAAGCAATGCAATAAGCAAGTTAGTAAAACAGGCAACAAACTATTTAAAATGAAAGGCATTATTGCCATTGTAAAATTTGATAGAGATATGGGCATGTCCATCATAGTGCCATTTGAAGGACAGAGATCATTTCTACTGTCTTGCTGTTGTGATGAACCCTGGGATAACGTTTGTCCATGTATGTAACACATGTCCACCTATGATCTGAGTGTCTTTTGCTCCAGTTGCCAACTGGTGTTCAGGCCAGTGCAGTAGAACATGCAGGCTATGTGACCGGAATTACTTTTTTAGGTGTCCATTATCGCTTTTTAATGGACACCCTGCAGCCAATCAGAATTGAGCATTCACTTGGAATATGGTAAAATGATCTGCAATTTATATTTTTTCTTTCTTACAGTATATTATATTTTAATAGATCCAAAGAGAAGAAGGTGAGCAATATGTGTAATAATCATCAACTATTTGTAAAAGGTAAACCTAAGGACTTGTTTTCTTTTATTTCTCTTTTCTTTTACCTTAACGCTAAACATTTTTATCCATTGTGCCTCATAGCTCCAAATTTTAACACTCGTAATTCAAAAATGTAACAAAGCTGTAACTGCACAAAGTGTGACTTTTTGTAAAGTTTAGGGGGCAGTGTAGGGATTGTGTAGTGATTAGAGACCACCGTAGAGATCAAGCTTTAAGCCCTCATCACAGAAAGCATCGACCCTGCTGAAGCATTGTTTATGCAATGCGCTGAACCCCCAGTTGTCACCCTCCCAGCTCCTTATAAGCACTCCTGACCTTTCTAGATAGAATAAGGCCAGCATTTTTATTCAAATGCATGGTGTAACCACATACCCCCGAGATGTACAGTAATCAACAATCTGCAACTGAAGCAATAAATCATGCACCCATAAATAAATCTGCGCAGCTGTACAGTATTGTAATGTCATGCAGGACCTTTCAAAAGCCTTTTTTCATGTGACCTTTTATAGTGGCAACAGGACACCTGCAATTACCCATCAAGATTAATTGAACGTAAGATAAATTGTGATACTGTCTTTGGATACGAAAACATTGAAAACACTTTTTGCACAAATGGAGATACTAAGTGTAAATAAAATAAAAAGGATGCTAAATCAATAATTTGTGGTTCTTGGAAATTGTCTTATATTAATGTCAATACAATTTTTAACTCTTAGGACATAACTCTTGCCTTCTGTTTACTCCTGGCTCTGCTGCTCAATGCCCTTTATCTTTTCTGTTTTAGTTCATCAGAAGGACACTTTACCAGAGTATAACTTTCTATGTGCAAACGTTTAAAATAGTATGGGGATTAGGCTTTAATGGATTACTATAGTGGGACGGAAAAGCATTAAAAGAAAAGAAAGGGACAGGAACCCCTGGGGTCCAAATTGTCTTGGCAGATGTACAGAGCAAGGAGGAGGTAAGCTCTTGTGTTGTAGGGATCTTGGGCCTCAAGCAGAGAGAGAGATGAGAATGAAGCAAGATGTTCAAAAGTCAGCTGGTGGTGTGGATAAAGAGAACAAAATAGTTTTAGGATTAAAATTGGATTTTACGCAGAAAGTAAATTAGCAAAATAAACAATTCAAACTCAAATTAGGTTATTTTAATAAAGTGAGTCAGATCCCAACTCAGACCGGGATAACAAAGATGCACATGGATCTATAAGTGGATGTGAATGGAGCAAAGCAGGGAGCTTGATGTACAGTATATTCTACATCACAAATAAGCTCTTTTTCAAACAGAGTTTTTTTCGTCTGCTCCAACGATTTGATCAAAAAAATACAGAGATCCAATTTTATGCTTAAATGTATCTATACTTGTCCTCCATCATCAGAAAAATGTCACAAAAGCATGTTAAAAAACACAATTTTCATCTTAATGGGTCTTTAAAAATTCAACATTGCCCATACCTCTCTTTTTGCCAGCACAGAGGTACTGATGCATGCATTTATTTTTAGTCATTTAGATTACTGTAATGCCCTGCTCTCTGGTTTACCTAAAAATATCATTTGCTGGCTTACAATTATCACAAAACTCAGCGGCACAAGTTCTAACAAGGACCAGGGTCATCATTACACCTATTTTTAAATCGCTGCATTGGCTTCCTGTGCATTTCAGAATTGATTTTAAGATTCTTTTAATGGTTTATAAATGTTGATATGGTCTTTGGCTTTCTTATTGATGTGATTTGCTTTTATCTTTGACTTGTAGTTGTCCCTAAGGTGAGGACTAAACCTGTAGTGAGGCTTAGTTCTCCCACTACAGTCCTCACCTCTGGAACAGCTGCCGGAGAGCCTCAGGGCTGCTGAGACTGTAGAGGGTTTTAAAAAGAGGCTCGAGACCCACCTTTTTAACAAAGCTTTTAGATCATCTTAAATGTGCATTCATGAATTATTTATTAAGTGTTAATTCATATTGTTTTCTGCATCTAATTTTATTTTGTGCATTTCTTGTAATTTCTCATTTTGGTTTCTACATACGTATAATGTATTAGATTTTAACATCTTCCTTTTAAGGTTTTATGCCCCAGTGTGTCCCCTCGGGATCCTTTGTGCCAGGGGTTGCTGGTTCTGTTTGGGGTCGTTGTCGTCCTTTGTGGGGGTGGATTTTGCAGCCTCATGGCTCAGGAGTGGATGCCGTTGCTGTCCCGGACTGGCTGGGCACTATGGCAATGTTCCTGTGGCTGAGGTAGTTCCTGGTATGAATAGATTCCCAAAATACTGTTACCTCACAGCAGAGCCAAGCCTTAAGTTTCTCAGAATTGACTTTATAAGTATTAATTGATTGGGGGGTCATTGCTTATGTGCTTTAATGGGAAGAAGGGGGTGGGTAAGGGGTTTCTCTCTTTTTGTATTTATTTAATAATTGTCGGATTCTGTTTTTAATTGTAAAGCACTTTGAGTCGCGCAAGTATGAGAAGCACTTTTTTTTTTATAAATAAAGTTTGATTGATTGATCCAATTGTAGCCTGACAGGTGGTTAGAAAAGATTATTTCACAGTTGAGTTTGACAGAAAAGAGACTCCTGAGTGACAACAAAATCCTTTCTACTTCAACTAAAGGTGAGACTTTTTCAGTCAAAGACTCTCAAGTAAACTTTGGAAGAACTCAAAGCCATCAGAGCTTGGCTGGGTAACATAGCTTGACACCAGAAAGGGGAGCTGTAATTGGGAAAAATCTAAGGAAAAACAAGAAAACAACAAGCACTTAAACTGCTAATGTAAAGGGACAGACAAATATCAACCGTTCTCAGACAACTAACTATATATCGGATAAAGACAGAGCAACTGGAGCCAATTCAATGAGAGACCCTGTTGGGATAGAGAAATGCATCCATTTATAGGAAGCTTAGAGTGCAATAATGTGGCAGGAGGCAGGGACAAGCACACAGTAGTGCTCAAAAGCCCAGACACCAGGGAGGAAGTGAGGACACCAGTTCAACAGCTAAATCTATGCGCAGAGATTTGATGTTTCTTCTGTCTGACCTTTTTCTCATCAAAGCGATTCCATCACAGAAACATGTTTTTGGTGCTTTTTACACCACAACCTCCAGAGACCCTTGAGCATCTGAATCAATGTGCAGTTTCACAAAAGTGGAGCCAGTCTTTTATTGACTTCTGCACCGTTGAGCAACTCTCACCAAGACTCCTAAGACCAAGAGGCATCTGCCCAAATATATAAACTTTGCAAAATTGATCTTTACAGACTAGTTTGTTTACACAAATCGTATGAAGGTATTCTGACCATCTCTGAGCCATTGACCCCTCCTTGTGTTCCCAAAAAGGAAGTACCATTGTTTCCTATGGCAACTACTGTCGCTATTGTCATAGTTATGATGACTTAGTGACTCGGACCAATCACTGTCGACTGGTTTCAATGTGGCAGCGCCTGTATGAGGAAGCAATGGTGCGAGATTTTGCCTCATTTTGCCAGAGCGGGAGGAGGTAAGGAATTTTATGGGTGACATCACACCTTGATTCATCCATTTTTTTTTTTTTTTCAGTCTATGCTCTGAGCTTGATGTTCTCTGCTCTGTTGAGTAGTAGTATTAGTAAACTGTAAAACACAGAATATCAAACAGAAACCTGTTGAGTTTTAATAATGGTTGTGTGAACAGAATTTTAGGTTGGTTCTCCCTTGGCTACTTTAACTGTGAAGGGGGTCATGCATGCTTTTATTTATTCACAATTAAGCTAATTTAGAGCTTAAAGTTTTTAAAGTTGTTTCTTAAGAAATATCTATCACTTTAATCAGAGACAATATAAAGACACTGACAAAAACTAAGCATTTGAAAGAGCAGATGCTCAAATAGAGACAACTGTGAACCTGACTTTTTCTTTTTTGTCCAATCAGTAAATACTACGATACAGGTGGTTAACTTTGACATAGACTTCACAATTAGAAATAAGATGCAAATTAGAGATTAGGAAAACATGTCATTTGCAGGTGGGGCATCTACCACATGGGTTCTCAAGACTCTGAAATGAGTGGAAAACTGTTTCTTTTCTCTACAGACTGGAAGTCAGAGAAGTTCAGAATCCACTGTCTCCACAAAAGGGATTTATTTTACAAGGTCAAAGTTTCTTGTACACGGTTTAGCATTTAATGTATTACAGGAAAAATGTATGTATCATCTTCCAATCTGAGTTGGCAATTATAAAAACTAACTCTAACCCTTGGGCAAGTAAAAGTGGGTGTGACAGAAGAAATTGTTGGAATAAGCTATTGTGTAAGTTTAAGTTTGATAGTAACAAGATAGTGCAAAAAGGGATGAGTTGCTGCAGCCTTGGGCAGTGTGTTTGTAACCTGAGGCCTTCATGTCTACAGATATTTAGCTGCACTAAAAACAGAAGGGCAGAAAAAGAAAATGGATGTACTGAAATACAAGATTTTAAATATTAACAAAAACTCACAAACGTAGTTCATGTACTTTTTGGCCTGTCCAGCAGGTCAGTAAAAAGACAGGATCTGGGAGAATGTTGCTTATGTTGGTATATTTATATATTTTTTTACAAATACTCTTTTGGCAAAGTGCATATAAAATATTTTGCCTTTAAACAAAATGTAACATTTATGAATTTTTTTCCCACTCTTTCTTTGGGGTATTGGACTTGGAAGAGTGAAAAAAAATGGGTTTAAAAGACAGAGTACAAAACAAAACTAGATGTAAAGAGAGGAAAGATCAAAATAAAAAACAAAAATTGCTTCAGGATTGAAGTCAGAATGTCGTAAATAACTGTTTACAGAAGCGCTGTATACATGCGAAACCACACACTCAAATAATCATGCAAACACAAATGAGTATCAACCCGTATCAACCTGCATACACAGTCAGGCAGATACAGATAGACAAGTGTACATGCTACACATGCAAGCTCAATAAGTCCCACACATCTGTGTTTGTGCAGAGGTGAATAGGCAGGTGCTTTAATGCACCAGGAAGGTGTGAACTCTTTGCAAAAAGCCTATGGCAGGCAGAGCTGCAGCACAGACTGTGAGAGCTCAGACCCCCCCCCTCAGGAAAAAAAACAAAAACAAAAAAAACCTCCACTCTTAGTCAACCCAGCCACCCGGAGACAGGACTAGGGAGATCCCCCATAGACCCCTTAGCTGTGGTGGAGCGGTCCCTGCCTTCGATGCTGCATTTGGCTGTCTATGCGGCTGTTCACGGGGGGGGGGGAGGTTCCAAATACTAGCGTTTCCAGCATCATGTTTTTGTGCTCAGCCTATTTTTCATTGTCATTTCCCATCAGTTAGAGGGTGGGAGGTGTGAAAGGTGTGGGGGGCTAGGTACGGGGAGGGGGGCCCTATTACTTATTTATTTATTTTTTTAATGCTTGCTTGTTTTTATATTTTGTTGTTTTAATGTAAAGCACTTTGTGTAATATTTTTATATGAAAAGTGCTTTATAAATAAAGTTTGATTTGATTTGATTTGATCCCCAAAGAAACAGAAGGGGAAGGGGGCAGGAACACAGAGAGCACGAGCCCTGTAGCACAGACAAGGTCTTCAAACACCTGGAGTCCAATTCACGTTTCCACATGCCCAAAGCTAATTTATTGCCAACAATTAAAAATATACAGTACATTTCTGCAAAAGTCACAGTTCAATTGGAAAAACAAGTCAATGAATGAAACTTTGGGTCACTAAGGCCAAGTTTAAAAGGGGAGCAGATTCTCTATGACTTTCAGCCTCTTTACTGTCCCCCCTGCATGCTCCTTAGGGAAGTACAGAGGATTTCAGAGGGGCAGGGGCTCGAAGTCGGGAAAGGGCAGCTGAAACGCTTTTTTTATCCTTTAAACAATACGGAAATTGAGTACAATTTTAAAATAAACTAGATAAATACTCAGTCACTGTGGGTGAAAATGATACAATTGTCAATTCTTTTATGTAAACAAATTGGCACAATGTGGTGCAGGCATAATCAACATGAATCAAGTTTAATACAATGATATTTTAAACAGACATCCAACAACTTCTATCCCCTAAATACTGATATTTTTAATCATATTTGATGATATACTGTTGCAGTCATGATTCTACAGTTTTTCTGTGGTTTTTGGTTATTTTCTGTCTTTCAGTCACTCTAGGTTCATGTTAATCATCCACAGCTGTCTTCATTTCTGTTTAATTGTCCTCAGTGAATAAAAGTGTCTGGTTTTCAGTTCTACCTTGTCAAATTATCTTCATTATCTTCTTTTTGTTTCTCCTTTTTGTGCTGTTTAGGTTTATTTATTTAATGTTTATGTTATTAAATGTTTACATTTCCTCGTGTATTTGGCTCCTACAAATCCAGTTCCTGGCAGTTGGACTAAATGTGACTCTGATTCAAAATAGGGATTTACAGCTAAATTATCTTTTGCATTTTATCTTCTAAACACAGACTTTTGTTGTGTTTGGGAAGATGCTGATACAAAAATATGGGGAAACTGAATGATACAAAGTTTAAAGGAGGCATTTTTAATCAAAAAATATTACGTTACACATAGATTTTGCGTCAGACCTGTAGTGAGGAAGCTATGAACTCGCCATAAATACTGTTCATTTATTTTGAAAATTAATACTGAATTTCCTGTCCCTGCACTATCTACCGTGTTGAATTGATGTGCTGTGTTCAGTTGTCTGGCAAAAGTAAAATGTGACTCCTTGGCTAAGAAAGAGCATTTTTCTAAAATATGAACCATATTTAAGCTCCTAAAATCAGTGGACGGCGACTACTTTTGACCAGAACTAAGATTCAAGTTGCCTCACTCTCACATCATCTCTTGAGTTCTCCGTGGGGCAGCAGTTTCTTTCATGTCCTCGGCTGTCCCTAACTCACTTTGGCGGCTCTGAGTCTGGGCAGAGCCATAGACAGAAGACAGAAGCTGCAGCTCAGAATTACAAGTATAGCGGTTTGATACCGGGAAATTTTAAAGCCACAATTTGTTCTTGTTTCTCTAACTGAAATACATTAATATTGTAAAATAAATAAATAAACAGGGGCCATAGGGCACTTTTTATTATGAGGCAAATAGGGCAGGTGCTCAAGCACCCCTACGACCCTATGGATGCACCCGCCTCAACAATCAAAGCAGCTTTTCATGGTTTATGCTGTTCATTCATAGCGCACCCCCACCCCACACACAGAAACTGATCATTCAAGTTTGAGGTTAATTTATTGTTCCAATATTTTATTCCTTTATTCTTGGCCCTTAACCAAAAATTATTAGGAGCCATGTGTGTCAATCTGGCTTCTATGACATCTAATGTGTGCGCCTTGCATTTCTGTAAAAATAAAAATTCCCAGTTTAAGGCTCAAAGATTTAACTGTGGCACTAAATGGGATACTAAATTATTTTAGAAGCTCTAGTTGTAAAAGGTTTTGAACATAAAGCAGGAAATATGTAATGTAAGTTGTACCTAAAAGGTTATTACAGCCTATTGTTAGGTGACATTTAATTTTTCTTGTTTATTCCCTTTTTTTATATTCATTTTCGAATTTGTTTAATTTTAAATGCTACCTCTGAGCGTGTCAGTGTACAAACAATAGTTTATAAACTAAATCTATTGAGGCTTGAAATGAGAAAAATGCGGAGCTTCAGATTGTTTTACATCTGACATGAACTTTTTATAGATTGTGGCAGTAAAAAGAATCATATTTCAATCATATTTGTCGAAGGGGAAAAAAAGTTAAAAAGCAGTCTTGCATGGCATTTTAATTCAAAGCACCAAATATTTATATCTGTAAGGTGAATGTATTATTTTAATTGAAAGTAACAGTTACAACTCAACATCAATTTTTTTTTTGGATTAAAGCTGCGAGAAAAAAAGACAAGCTTTGAGTCAGATTATAAACTGTCAATTTGTGTCACAAAATCCTGCTGTAATACAGTGAAGGTAGATCTTTCAAGATTCACATAGGGCGCTAATCTTTGAAAAGCTGGAGCCAAATAATGGGAGAAAAGGGTAAGGGTCGCTTAAAACCTCCCAGGTTTTTCCTTCATGTTATCTTCTTTGTAGGATTTTGCCTACCACTTCTTTTTTAATTTTTTTTTTTTTTTATTCATTTCTACAAGAAAACATATACATTAAAACACAAGACATCTAATGCAGGGGAAATAGGCAAGTCTAACTGTTTGTCGACAGTGACTGCATTTATACCAAATTTTAGAGATTATCTAAAAAATACCTTTCTTAAGTAAACTCATCCCAACATTTCAATTAATCAGATAAGAGGTCTGGTGTTCTTTACCTCACATATGATCCTAGCTGAAGTATAAAGAACCCCGGCCCCCCTCCTTTTTTTTGGTTCTTCTGACCCATCTGTAAAATTTGGGGCAAATGAACATTGAGCAGTTCTTCATCTGTCTTCTGTGATCTTGTCCCAGTTTCCATTTCGTCTGCTGTCTCCCATTCTTTCTGGAAAATAGCAATCAATGCGCTCAGTGAGGAACTACCAGGATAGAGTGGTTAAGGTTTTCCTATATTTGGTCACATTAAAAAGACAATCATGTTTTATTTCCTTACATTAAAGTTTGAGCTTTTCATTCATATTTTCCTTTCATGTTTGAAACAGATGAAGCATTAAAAACCTTCTATTACTGATCTTTAGAGAGTTCTACATGATGATGATAATAAATGAAAAAACGAAACAGAAATAAAAGACAAAACAACACATACAACACCAGATAAATACTTAAACAGAAATACTTTGTTGTATTTTATATACTTTAAATCACTTCAAATATAGTAAATCATCCTTTAGTATATTTAAATAATTATAGTTTTGAAAGTGTAATTGATTCAAACCAGGGTTTTTCAACTTGGATGCTTTCCTCTGATATTTAAACACGGATCTTTGCAGGGTTTTATGAGATTAACCAAATGTATTTAAACAGGGTTACATGCAAAACGTGTACTATGGTGGGTCGTGAGGAGTTTATCTGAGAAGCCCTTATTTGGAGGACTAGTTTTTGTCATTTTGAAAAGAATATTCTGTTTTTAAACTTTTGTGTTCAGACTTATTTTAGTGAACACCCTCACTGAAACGAAGAGCACTCTGAAGTCAAAGTGACAAAGATGTATTTATTAGGAAGCACTTTTTCCAAACACAACCAACTTCCAGCTCCTTTGGGAGCTAAGAAAATAATTTGTATGAATTATGGTATTAAAATTGAAAGCCCTTTGTCACAGACTGAAATGTGAGCATTATTTCCAAAAGTTACAAAAAGGAATAGTTAACTCAAACCCTTCAACATCTGAGCTTTAGCTCCAGCATTACAGTTCTTTGAATTACTGTAACTATTTAACTGTTTACACATTTTATGTAATTCCAACCGATTCTGAAGCTGAGAAAAGCAGTGCTGCACTAATATGCAATACTTTACAGTACTTAACGGTTTATGCAATTAACAAACTGATTCTGATGTAGACAAAACCAGCTGTGTTGCATATCGGGGCAAAGCTCCACATCAGAATCCTTTGGAATTACGTTAATTGCATTAACAGTCGAAGAGTCTCAGTAATTCGAAGAGAGTGTGTTATTTTCCTTTACCCTTGGCAATAGCTGAAGTGGTTTGACGGTTAACTTTTAGGGTGATTGCTCCTTTACTTCTGTTTAACCCAACATTAAGCCTGGAAACCTGACCTCTCACCTGCTAAGGAAAAACTTGGACAAGAAATGGTTTGATACTTGCACCAGAGCATAATCGTTCACCTCTGACGACCCACTAAAAACAATGCAAATGCCATTAGAATTTTTTTTACACAACAGCTTTTGTTCCTCTGTGGATGTATTGTTTTTATTGAACTACTGAAAAACCGCTGTGAAAAAATATACCTTGGTAAAATGATAAAACCCTCTTCTTCTCTGCTACTCTTGACTGACAATTAATTTATAGTGCTCGCTGCAATTCTTCAACATATGTTTATGTTTTTGTCTGACCAAAGGAACATGTTTGTCGTTTTTCAAACACTTTTCCCAACGTTCTTCATGGACAAACTCCATGTTGTTTCAAACTATCAGGAAGAGCAGCAGGCCATGAGAATTTGAAGGTTATAGAGTGACAATCCTGACTTTAGTCAAACAGTCCTTTGTCATGTAGCCACAGTGATCTTGTGGTCAGGTCATGGTTTATTCATTTTGCTCCCTGTTCTCAAGCTTTTTGAGTATGAACAAAAATCCAGTCCAAATCGACACAAAGCAAAGAAAGACATTTTCCCTTAAATCTTTTACTAAAATAAAAAAAAATCATTCATTTCCTTAAATGGAATATCTGTGCCCTATTATTATGGTAAACACAACAATTAACACTGTCTCTGTTTAAAAGAGGAAAGGTCACTGTGATTTTTTTTTTTTTTTGGTCACTAATTTAATTCAATTTATTAACCATATTTGTTTTCAACTGAGGTTGTCTTAAGGTGCTACATCTGAACCAAACTAGATGAATTCTAATGTTATATTTGTAATTTAGATCAGATAAATAGGGCCTAATTGTCTTAAAAGTAGGGATCCGCTATAAGAAACCAAATCTGGTAATGTCTTACCAACTTTGTAAGAGAAAAATAAGGAGAAATGTGTTCAGTCAACTGAACTGCATGCTCCCCTCCTTATAAAGCATAGATGATCAGCATGTAGCAGCAAGACCTGGCAGAACTACACATCGGCTGCAGAGCACATTTTCAGTCTGAATGACTTTTCCCCTCCAGTAGCCCCTGAAGTGGACATTAGTGAGGTGTGGGACCACCTGTAATAATTCAAACCATTAGCTGCAGCCCAAGCCTCTTGAGCCATGCCAGTGTCAGCACAAGGGAGGACAGGCTAGTTTCAGAGTGGAAACACTTGGTCAGTCAGACGGGAAAGAGTGCAATCCTTTGGGAATTCTACAGAACACTCAGCTGTCAAAAGCACAAGTCGTAACCACTGTGCTGAACCTGAAATTCTTAAGTGAAAGTCAGCAAAGTTGGAAAAACTGTAATAAAATGACCACTTACTGGCATATTTGCTTAAAAAAGTGCATCTTATGAGTGCTCTGAAAAATCATAAATTTGTGTGAATATTCTATAAAAAAAGGTTTACTGATGCACAGCAATATTTTTAAAGCCTCTTGTTTCCAGGCATTAAAAATTAGTTTCCAACGATTCATGTAAAGTCGATATACATGTAGTATCATTTTGTCCCCAACCTTCTGAATCGTTTCTAGAGAGCTCAAGGTTCACGTGGAGTTTTAAGAGTGAAACTGCGCTTTCTAAAATTTATACATAACTCCAGGCTCAGAATATGATGCAACTGAGAGAATGAATTTGCCAAGTTAGTAATCTGTTTATACTTCAAAGAGCAGAGAAGGGCAGAGAGAGGAGTAGGAATGTGCAGTTTTCCTCGTTGAGGACAGTATTGAAATGGTTTCAATAAAGGGTTACATGAGCAGCTGGTAAAATAATTTGTCAAATTTTCTTGTGCTGTTCAAATATTCATAAAGCTGGCACTCTATGGTTTTCCACCTTAAATTTCTTTTAGAAAATCCATGGGAAAACAATCTCATGTTTTCTTTCATTTGCCGCATATCATGTTTTTTTTTTAACATTTTCAACTCAATTTTATTTTGTGCACAATAACAGAAATGTAGTTATAGGCTTGTAAATAACAAAAAAAAAAAACAATTGTTTGACCCAAAACCACGTCTTTTTTTTAGAATATCATATTTGATTTGGGACAAACTTGGAAATTGATTATATAACTCACTCAAATACATCTTTCTCGTCAGCAACATAGTGTATCTAATTCTATGTTCCATAGTGGGCTCTTTGTTTTTGATTGTTTTCTTGTTTCAATCACGGATCAACTCAATGTCTATCTATCCATTCATTTTCAGTACTCGCTGAGTCCAAAACATGTCAGGTATGTGAAAAACACAACCCATGTCTTTTAACAAAAGAACCAAGAAGTTCGGTCCAGCATGTTGTTTATGTTTTCAGTATTTGTTTTCTCTTCTGCGTTATATAACTCACTGTATTCTCTAAATGCTTCATTAATTTCTGTGGGATTTACAAGAGTTATGTCATTTGATATAATAGATGCTATTGGTGTTTTAAACTTCAATTGTTTTATCTGCCAAGCCAGCAGTTTGCCTGCCTTGTCACCTTGATCGTAGAGGGATTGTTTCAACCTTAAGAGACTTACTGCTGCTCGACCAGCAGATTGTTTATTATATTCTGCTCTTGAAGTTGCTTACTCATTTATCAGTTGCAAACCATTTTCTTTGTTTACCTTTTCCTGAAGATTTTTTATTTTTTTACTTGTCCTGTCCAACAGCTGGGCAAACAGATGAGAGCTGAAGGCCTCTTGTGTTGGACATATTTTACTTTTACAACAGGGGTTATGAATCTTCTGACAAACCAGAGGTATGTCTGAATAAACCCCTTTTGTAATTGAGGCCAAACTTGATTCATTTTAATCATATTTGAAAATCTTTTGTGGTGGACCGCACAGAAAAGGAAAGGAGGGAAGAAGAGAGAGGGATATTAGAGAGGGGGGGGGGGTATGAGGGTGATTGTAGAAGGGGGGGGGGGGGGGGGGTGGGGGGGGGGGGGGTAAAACCATGAAGCAGCATAAAGCCACAAGTTTCTGGATGGTTAGAATCATTACAGTGAGGTTAAGATGTAATACGAGTCTATAAGGGCGGGGCCTCTCCACACACACACACTCAAGTGTTATGAACATATCTCTTGGCTCCAAAAGTGTCCACATGTCAACATGCACACAATACAAATAATGTTCACACACGCATACTTATTTCAGTCATACGAAACTCTTGCAGTAGAATACATTTATTTTCACATACTTAATTTACATCTTATTTGCATTCACAAACTTTGATTGGCATAAGGCTCCGTACAATTCCATGAGATAACTTCCATAAACTTTAGGGTAAAAACCCCCGAACGGAGCCCACAGGTGGAAGCCGGGGAGGAGGGTGGGGCGACGAAGCGGCGCTGCGGTAAGAAAGAAAATGAACGCTGCACACCTGGACTTAAATAGGAAGCTGAACAGGTGAGTTAATTAACTACCGCCCCTAGGGGGGGAAGAGACTGCCGAGTTCCGGTGCCTGAAAGTGCGAATATCATTCGCTATTTTCAGTCATACGAAACTCTTGCAGTAGAATACATTTATTTTCACATACTTAATTTACATCTTATTTGCATTCACAAACTTTGATTGGCATAAGGCTCCGTACAATTCCATGAGATAACTTCCATAAACTTTAGGGTAAAAACCCCCAAAACCAAAGATCATCAAGAAGAAAGAAGAAGAAAGAATGTAAATGTATAATCAGTGTGTCATAAGATGAGGTGTGTTTTGGCGGCATTCCATTTTCATTTCATTCATTTCCAAGTAAGACTGCTATGTGTGACCCGGCACCTTTGACCGTTGGGCCGCCCCCTTCTTTCCATTTCTTTTATCCGAGTTCAGCGCTACAAAGGGGACATACTATCTAATGGATCTGCTATGTGTGACCCGGCACCTTTGACCGTTGGGCCGCCCCCATTCGAGTACAGCGCCTCGAAGGGGACACACTATCTAATGGATCTGCTATGTGTGACCCGGCACCTTTGACCGTTGGGCCGCCCCCATTCGAGTACAGCGCCTCGAAGGGGACACACTATATAATGGATCTGCTATGTGTGACCCGGCACCTTTGACCGTTGGGCCGCCCCCATTCGAGTACAGCGCCTCGAAGGGGACACACTATCTGGTGGAACTGCTATGTGTGACCCGGCACCTTTGACCGTTGGGCCGCTCCCGTTCGTGAACCACTAGGGGAACATACTATCTGCAAAGAGAGAGAGAGAGAGAGAGAGAGAGAGAGCCAAACAAAGAAAACGAAACAAAACAGGGAGCCAACATAAGAATCACTCATACCTAATTTTTTTAAGAACATAAATCCCCATCCGCAAAACGTTGTAAGGAACTATAATTTGAACTGCCAAGTACAACCCGTATGAAGACACTACCTACATCCATCCAAGCTCCCAAAGCATGCTAAACATGCTTAAGTACCATCCATTATTCGTAGCTTCCATCAAAACTAAGAACGAGCTTAGCGTTATTTCATTTGGTATGCTATTTAAAGGCGCTTAATTAACATCCATTAATTCAAGCTTGCAACGACAGGACTATGAACGAGCTTAACTGCCATAATGTTTCCCCATTTGTCATACCATAATACGAGCTCAGACATTCGAAGATTTCCATCTAAGTATCAAGAAAATCCTCACTGCCATTTATCTGAAGCTTAATTGGCGTAATTGAGTTTAGAAACCAAAATTTGAGCTCCATCGCATACTAATAATACACTTTAGAACATCCTAAATTTTGAGGCTTCCACCTGGCAATATAATCCAAGAATTTACATTCATTCTACTGCCAACATGATGATTGATTTAAGTCAGAAGTGTCATGGGAACGTAGGGGAGGTCCACCGCCCCATCACTTTCAGTTCAGCAATAGGTACGTTGAGCAGTCATCGTGGCAACACCAGATCAAGGAATGCAGGGGTGTCATCATTTGCCAGAAATGGGGAAGCAGGCCAGAGAGCAGGGACTCGCAGGCTCAGGATGCGATGCATAGATAAAATACAAAACCAGTATTAGTCCCAGCAAAGAACATAAATATAAAACCTAGAAACCGATTAGTTTATACACTGATTAAGATGAATGGAATAACAAGGTTACATTTATTAGAAAGTTAAGGAAAGTCCCATTGTGGCTTCATCGCACCATAGAAACCACCCGTATCACAAATTCCAGCAGTGAATTGATAGTGAAATACAGAACCTGCACAATATCTTAACACCAATTTTATATACACCAATTGTAAAGAAACAACCTTTGACAGTTCCAGAGGGACGCACCTTCAGAAGGTCATCGAGAATTAGGCGATGGGATGGGTAACCAAGGGCCAAGGAGATTGTAGATGAGGAAGGTCCACGTCCCACGTAGCAATGGATTGCAGCTCGGCTGACATTTGATTCTCATATTTGATATTAGTGGTTCTCAAATAGGTGGACAACAAAACACAGACTGCCGAAATTTTAGCCAAGGGCGTCTGGAGATCCATAAGGGATCGTAGGTTTTGATAGACTGAACCTTAGATTTTTTGAGGGCGGAGCATAACAAGCCTCTACATGTAGATGCATCTAGTCAAGTGTCATCTGCTTAAGCAGGGCAGATAGAAGACTGGCTTGCGGACACAAGAATTAACTCTTGAACTAAGCTTTAGAGCGTAAAGATGGAGTTTCTACGGTCAGGGTTATTTCTGATCCAGCGAAGTTGAGCATAATAGATCAAATATCATCTGCCTGCAAACCCAGTCATTGCACCTTCTTGCGACTTCTTCCTTCGTTCTTACTCGCTTTCGGTTATAATGTAGCAGAAAAATCAGTGGCAATCTCAACATGAAATCACAAGTTTAAGAAAAATATATGGTAAATTCTATTCTGAAAAAGATCAAGATTTCATCAAATGCCTAAAGAGTATAAGGAAAAAAGTAAGGCTTTGTTACCGTTAACATCCACATTAATTTCATCCAGACTTTTTCCTTTGTAATCTCCCAGTCATCCCTGCTCCATGGCAAGGAGAACCTTGCTTATTTTGGCAAGCTGTAGAGTACCCTCTGGAAGTCGATAGTGCTTCCGGTGTACTTGGATGTTGTGGCCAAGAAAATCTGCCAGCTGGTCAAGTTCTGTATTTTTGAGGTTTAAGACAGTGGACAATGTGGCAATATGTTTGCGCAGTTTTGTTCATGTTAGTGCTTTGAGGTTTTTAATGCCATCACATTCGCTGACAAATTGTCGAATGGAGTCTGATCCCCTCAGATAATGGACAGAGTATGGGAGTGCAAACAAGTAGCCATTGTCATTTAGTACGCCACATCCTTCTCGGTTCTCAATTAAAGCATCGAGTGATTGCTTCATGAGAGGAGTGAGCAAGACTGGGACATGCCTCCCTCCCGACAATTGTTATTCGTACAAAATGCTTGCACAGCTTTTGTTCCAAAGCAGTTAGCGCCATGTTAACGTCTTCGTGGGTCTCTGATGTGTCTTTTGATAAATAGAAGGAAAAAGGCATCCTGGACACCTCTCCTGCGGTTGAAAAGAATAATTTGGGCCAAGGTTACTTTTGCAAGATCTTTCCAATTTGAGGCTGATGGTTCCTCTTTTAATCTCTTTAGGTGATGTTTCTCTTTTTCCAACAAGTACCTATGCAGAATCTGAACATCTTCGGGTAAAGGTAGGACTTGAGGAGACTGCCACTTGGTCTGGTCAAGCTGGGTTAAGGCTTGACTTGCCACGTCAAACTTCCAGCTTTCCTGGTACAGCTGCGCAAACTCATCAGCGTTTTGGACAACTGTCTGGTCTTGGTTCTTTAATCCTTCAGATTTGATGAACATGGTTAAAGAATGTAAACTGTGGCTAACTTTTCGGGCAAGAGATGGACATTGAAATCTTCCAGTTTCTTCACTGAATCCAGACAGGCGTTTTACAACACCAACAATGAAATTGTATTTTTCAGGTTTGATAAGATCCTTGATTTTCTTCACAGGTACATCCTTTTTTGCTTCGAGCAGCAGTCTGCCAAGTTCTTAGTTTTTGTCGAATGTACTGGTGTTGGCTGATGGTCTTCTCATTCTTTGTGAACAACCTGTATCCGTACTCAGGAATACAGGGATCCTGCTTAATTGAAATTGCAATCTTGTCTCGATTCATATAGCTCAAAAACTTCCAGTATGGGTCACTGAGTCCAGATGGAGCGGGTTCTGCAAAAGCACACAAAGCCTGGACTCTTGATTTACCTTGTTTAGATGGCTTACTTTGAGGCTTTAATTCACAGGCTTGGAAATGTCGCCACATCAATTTCTTCTTGAAAAGTCCAAAGCAATACAAACAATGTGTAAATATTTGTCCATCTGTCTTTTTATTTGGTTGTATGCTTGGAATGAGCTTGCCTTCATGGTTTTCCAAAACTTCCTTGTTGTGTTTAAAGTTCCCCCTGTTTCGAATATAATCCAACTGTGCTCGTCTTTCTTTTGAATTCTTTGCTAAACTGAAAGCTTTGGCAACATCAACCTTATCCATGTGTCTACGTTTCAAATGTCTTGACATTTTTTGAATCACTTTTTCAGAATACAAACACTGATGTTTCTTATTATAGCATCTCGAACCATCTTCCATTTTCGATACTGGATAAACAAAGACGGATGGATTTTCCTCAAGTGATGCTGATTCATCTTTATTGGCATCAAGTCTCTGTGTGAAATCTTGACTTGTGTCAATGCTTGGACTCACAGTATCATTACACAAGTCTTGGCTGGAAGATTTTCTTTTCCTCTGAGTACTTTTTCTTTTTTTCTGACTTCCTAGCAAAGTTTCCGTGCTGACATCACTGTCTGTATAATCCTCCTTGGGATTTGGAACATATTCGTCTCCACTACTTCCACTCATCTCGTCTGAGCTTGTGAGACTGTGTTCAAGCTTTAAAAAGGGAATTAAAAAGAAATCATTACCTTTGACTGCAAATTGTATTGCACTGTGATAAATGAGATGAAGAATTCAGAATTGAAATAAAATAAGACTGGATATTTATGCTATGATACACCAACATTTATGATGTCCCTGCCAAAACCATATGAACCAATTTATGTAATAAACCAACAACTAATTTTACTGTCACTGCTACTTCTGTTACAAAAGTAACAGAACAACCAAAAAGGGTACCAGTTTAGCAACAAACATTGACAATGAAAGCAATCAAAACAAATTTACAAGGACAATATTTTCTATACAATCAAATTATGAACAAAAAAGACAAAGTCAGAAATGGTAATGAAAAGCAAGCTTACAGGACAGGACAGATCTTGATGGCCTTCGTGAAACCATTTCAGATTTTGATTTGGACAGAGCCTTTTCATCATCACTTGAATCAAAGAGAGCATCAGAAAAATCTGGCAATCGCTCCATCTAAAAGGAATATTTAGATTCAGTTAAGTCTGCACTTCATGCCACATTTAAAGTGAAAAAGAATGCAACTACATAAGGAAAAATTATTTGGCAGATTGAATAGTTCTGAGGTGTTAGAATAACTTTTTACTGTAAACGGGTATACCAGAATGCTTTTTGTTCGCTTGAGCTTTGAAACATACTCATCCTCTTCACCAAAATCAACTATCTTATCATTTGGCGTACTGGGGGAGAAAGGATGAACTGGTACACAATGAACCTGCAAGAAAAATTATGTCAAGCAGTGGTTATTTTGTGCTGGATCAACTCAAAAATGAAAGAATCTCAAAACAAAGTATATCTGATAATAAGATTTGAAAAATTACCGAAATGTTTTCGTTTTTTTCTCTTTGTCTCATCAAAATTGTAATGTGTTAAAAGATCAAGATCTTCAGAATCGTCACTAACCAGATAGTCAACAAGAGAAATCCCTTGAAAAGTAACGACCTAAAAAAAAAAAAAAAAAAACAACCACGACGGAAAAGTTTTTCAATTGAATGAAAACTGATGCTGCAAGCCACATTTTACATTGGAATGTTGCAGACCGATAAACAGTTACAACAACAAACACGTGCATACCGTCCACCACGTTAGAAATAACTTCATTATAGGGAAGCAAATGAGAAGATGGCCATCCATATTTACTGTCAATTAAGTCTCATCATCATCAGATTCTGCAACTGTCAATAAAAATCATTAAGAAGAACATCAAAAACGGGAGGGCCCCACCAGGTAGCAACATGAGGAATCTGGTGTGTGAGGTCAGGATGCTGCATGAAGCCAAAAGTGGTCTTGGAGAAAGGCTTAACCGAGGGCCCCACAAAGTAAAATACTGGACATGGAGCTGTGTGAGGGCGACTTCTTTCTGTTTGAACCTGCTGCAGTAAGACTCCAAGATGGAAGATTTGGAAGTGTGGCTGTCACTTTAACTCTGACCCTACAACCACAGGTTTTTCCCTTGTCAAACCACGACTTTCTGCCTGACCAGAAACAAGCATCTTTACCTTCCTATGTCATGACCAGACCGTTCCATACCAATGAACAGTTAATTTTGAACCATGTTCGGCCAGTACCTGCATCCTGGGATCAACTTGGTTGGACCATCATCCTCCGACTGCTCTGTGGGGGGCGTCCCGGTGCTTGTTGCTCCAGAAGAGGTCTGGAATGTTGTCACCTGGAAGTAAGACAAGAAAGAATAAATGGAGGCTCAGAAAAGCTCTCATTTCTACAATTTACCACTTGCCCAATGAAACTCTGGTGAAACCACATTCTCTAAAAGCTTTTAGGCTTGAAATTAGAATGTATGGCAACAGGGAGAAATAACGCAAGTATTTATAATGAATTTACAACAGATTTTGAAAGTACATCTATACTGTTCACAGTAAATTAAATATACATTTTTGTTCCTCATCAGAAGGAAGTAAAGTAAAGTTTGTGTGACTTAAAGCTTCTCACCTTTTTACGCCAGGGCCATTTGGATTTCCCATAATTGTAATCAATTTCAGTCCCCACTTCAATTTTTTTAACGGAAAAAAGGCACAAATGTGGTCTACCATTCACCACAATCTTTTTCATTGTGCAGTTTGGAGATTTATGATTGTCATTGACCAGCTGGCCAAGGGATCCATCTTCTTTGGATGCATCAATACTAAAAATGATTGAGCAAAGCAACAAAAAAGACAACTTCAGCACAAATAAAGACTTAAATAATAGACATAATAAAAAGCTACGAAAAAACATTCAAAATACACAATTTAAATTGTAGTATGAAGTCACAAAATAAAGCTGCTGTATTCTTATAAAATTCTGGAGCAGTAATAGTTTTACCAACAAATTTGATCAAATTTATTAAAATTGATTTTCTTATGTGATAAAATGTTTTCTGTTGCTTTAATTCCAACAAAAATTTTTGAACCTTTTTTATGTTTGCACACATTAAAACTAATGTTATATACTTACCACCACTGATGATTCTGCCATTCAAACTCAAAAAGAAATGTACTCTCCTGTTCTGAGTAGGATCTTGACTGACATTCCTTCATTGATAGAAGTTCACCTCTATACTCCAAGACAAAGGTGCCAGGTTCGATGGGCTGGCAGGCAAATACTCCTCTGCCTAGAAGCACATTTTCGAAGTATATCTACTTTAAAAAACATGCCGTTTCATAGAATTAAAGCTAAAAGCACTTTTTAAAGCAATTTTAGACTATAAGCTTATACATTTACAGGTATGTTTGTAAATGAAGAGATTTATCTGATTTTATGTGTATTATTCCACCCAACACACACAAACAACTTTCCATCCCCACTTTGAAACTTAGCTTTGTAACTATTAATAAATCTTTCCATTAACCCAGGCTTATCTGTTGCAGACCTTATATATAACTGAGCCTCATCCTCAGGATAGATCCTTTTCTTTCTCTTGCTCATTGTGGCTCTGCAGAAAATTGCGAATGATATTCGCATTTCAGGCACCAAAAACTCGGCAGTCTCTTTCCCCCCTAGGGCGGTAGGTAATTAACTCACCTGTTCAGCTTCCTATTTAAGTCCAGGTGTGCAGCGTTCATTCTCTTTCTTACCGCAGCGCAGCTTTCGTCGCCCCACCCTCCTCCCCGGCTTCCACCTGTGGGCTCCGTTCAAGGTTTTTACCCTAAAGTTTATGGAAGTTATCTCATGGAATTGTACGGAGCCTTATGCCAATCAAAGTTTGTGAATGCCAACTAAGATGTAAATTAAGTATGTGAAAATAAATGTATTCTACTGCAAGAGTTTTTGTATGACTGAAATAATTTTAACCAGGTGACAAAAATAAATCAAATATATATAACAAATTGTAAATTATAATTTTTTCTACAAAAATGCATTTCATGATTTAATATAAAAACAAATCAAAATTTACCGTGTAGGTGATCTATTATACAAATTAATAAGCTGTCAGGAACTGAAAACCTTGGATATTTAACACTGACTTAAAAAAAAAAAGAAAGAAAAAAACATACGCCTAAATGTTACATTATTTTTCTTGTAGACCTGATTTGATTACAGTTGGGTGTCGCGGGACACTAGTGTGCCGTAAGAGATGGTCAGGTGTGCCGCGGGAAATTCCTTATTTTCATTGATCAAAAACATTTATCATCTCCAGAACATCAGCTATGTGTTCATCATGGAGCTCTTCAAAATAAATGCACTGATCTCTCAACATCTTCTATGTCTTTCATAAGGAGGGCGAGAAAAACTTAACGGTAGCTCCGCCACATTCGGCGGGTTTATAAACACACTTTTGGACAAACGTCCAGCAGTGTACTTTGACCTGGCTAAAAACAAAAGTCGTAAACGCAACTTTGATCTCAACAGACAATTGATTTAAGTTAAGTGCACAGAGGGGGAAGGAGGGTTGCTCATCTGTATAGAACCAGGACTAGTGATCCGTACAGATTGCATTGAAATAAACTGGAGTGATAACCAACGTGTACATTTTTTTAAACTAATTTAGTTGATAATTATTGAAAACTTTTACAACTTTTAGAAAAAAAAAAAGCAGCAACTAGAATTTTTTTGTGCCACAATTATTACAAAAAAACTGCATTTGAGATCGTGTACATCAATACAGACTAGATTTTATTTTTTGCAAGTGTGCCGTGGGATTTTTGTCAAAGAAAAAAAGTGTTCGTTGGCTCAAAAAAGGTTGAAAACCACTGCTCTAACGCACACAGAAGAGCATAGGGGGGTGGGGCAGTCATGAAGCTCCTTTGCCATGCTAACGTTCTTGATGCTGGAAGAGCGGAACGAATGTTGACCGAATCTCGCGGTTAACATTAGTTCCGCCCGGGCGGAGCTTAAAATGGCGTAAAAATATTATATTGAATGATAAAAAATAAATAATGAAACAATTTAAAGAAAAAAAGTGAACCGAACTGAACATGCCATACCGAAGCGGTTCAATGCAACTCACGCAAGTGTATAGGCCCACAAGCGCTATGCGGGAGCACAAACTCAAGCTAGCTTTACCAGACGTAAATGCTAAAACTCATTGACAACCATCTGTTACAAGTATAATATGTGCAATATTCTTTAAATCTTGTTTAAATGTTTTTTTTCTTACAATTACGGTTTGTGCGGTTCCACTCTGCTGAGAATATCCGAAACTTTCCGCCGTGACGAGGGAGGTTTTGTGCAGCTGTGAAGAGTTCAACGCCAGAGGGAGCGTGGGAAGAATCGGCTTTCATGCCTTTCGAAGTAATACGACCCGTATTTAAAAATTGTTGTAAACACACCGCAGATATTGTGATATTTTTTACTTTTCTACTGATTGCTACTTTATTATTATAATTTTTTTTTCAAATCTTAACATAAAACAATAGTGACAGTAAAAAAAAGTTGAATGTATGTATGTATGTATATATATACATATACACAGATGCATACATACATACATATTTATATATACTACTTGTGGTAATGAGCAGCTAGCATTTGAAGCTGGCTGCCAAGCTAAATAAGCAAACATTTTCGTACATGACAAAGCAGTATAATCTGGTCGCCTGGTGCTAACATTAACTAGTTTTATTGACTATATAATGTTTTACTTTTGTACACATGGGACAGAATTAAAATATTACAATATTAAAAAGGTCAGTCAAACCAAAAAGTCTCAGCACATGCTTTAATGGATCCAAGTAGACAGAGTAAAAAAGACAAGAAACCCTGCCCTAATTGATTAAGTCACCTGGTCAAAATCATTTTTATTCTCCGGTAAAAAGAACATCATCATTGGATGTTTCTGTACCACATGACCTCACACGAGATTCTCATTGGCTCAATTTGTACCACATGACCGCAGACAAGATCCTCATTGGTTCAAACGACACACACACTTCCTGAAGTGTGTGGGGAAGCAGTGACAGCCCCATACCTCCAGGGGTGGTGTAGAGCAAACACACTTCACACACACATTTCCAAAATTTGCGCATTTGTGGGGAAAGTAGAAAAAAAATTAGGAGGCATATCAGGAAAGGGTTTTGAGCTTCTTGCAATGGTTCATTTTTGGGCCTCACAAAGCTGTTGGGCCCCACACTGTTGGTGGGCTCCCTGCGTCTGGACCTCTCAAAGTAGCCACACCCACACACACCCACACACACACACACGCACACGATCCGATAAAGGATCGGTATAACCCACCTATCGCAATCGGAAAGAAATTTTGATCCGAACGAGTCTGACCGGGGCAGACTATTCCGAACGGCGCGTTTATATGACACATTTTCTTTCCGATCAGGCATTCTTTCCGATTACTTTTGCCCATGTAAACGCGGCTATTGATCTGTTTTTATTGAGGAACTCCATGAAAGGAGGTCAGAGAGGAAGACCACCTGAAGACCTGCAGGAGGAAGAGTTGCTGCATCCATCCTCCCTGTGACCAACACACCAGGCAGAGTGTTCCACTAAACACTAGACCAATGAAGATGCTGTCGAGGCCCGCTCAGAAAAAGAGGAAAAGACAACGATCGCCACGGCAGCCAAAGAAATGAGGGTCTCACAGGTTGGAGATCTTCCTGAGAAGAAAAAGAAAAAGTATTTCAGATGTCGATTCTAAAGAGGGCTGAGGATAAAGACAGCGTTTATAGCACCACAACCATGTTTTTTTTTTTTTTTTTAACTTGTCCTGTCCAACAGCTGGGCAAACAGATGAGAGCTGAAGGCCTCTTGTGTTGGACAGATTTTACTTTAACTTCTTCTTTCTCTTTCGGCTTTTCCCATCAGGGGTCGCCACAGCGAATCATCCTTTTCCACCTCACTCTATCATGAACATCTTCTACCCTAACATTAGCCAACTTCATGTCCTCTGTTAAGACATCCATATATCTCCTCTTTGGCCGTCCTCTTGCCCTCCTGCCAGGCAGCTCCATCTCCAACATCCGTCTACCAATATATCCACTATCCCTCCTCTGAACATGTCCAAACCATCTCAGTCTTGCTTCTCTGACTTTGTCGCTAACGCAGGCAACATGAGCCGTCCCTCTGATGTACTCGTTCCTTATCCTGTCTAACCTGGTCACTCCTAAGGAGAACCTCAACATCTTCATCTCCGCTACCTCCATTTCAGCCTCTTGTCTCTGTCTCACTGCCACCGTCTCTAATCCATAGAGCAGAGCTGGTCTCACCACCGTCTTGTACACCTTTCCTTTGAGTCTTGCTGACACTCTTCTGTCACACAATACTCCTGACACTTTCCTCCACCCGCTCCAACCTGCCTGCACTCGCCTCTTCACCTCTTTTCCACACTCCCCATCACACTGAACTGTTGACCCCAAGTACTTAAACTCCTGCACCTTCTTCACCTCAGCCCCCTGTAACCTAATGCTTCTACCTTGATCCCTCTCGTTCAGACACATGTATTCTGTCTTACTACGACTGACCTTCATGCCTCTTCTTTCCAGAGCAAACCTCCACCTCTCTAGCTCTTCCTCCACCTGCTCTCTACTCTCACTGCAAATTACAATGTCATCCGCAAACATCATTGTCCATGGAGATTCCTGTCTTACCTCGTCTGTCAGCCTGTCCATCAGCATAGCAAACAAGAAGGGACTCAAAGCTGATCCTTGGTGTAGTCCCACCTCCACCTTGAACTCCTCTGTCTGACCCACAGCACATCTCACCACCGTCATACTTCTCTCATACATGTCCTGAACTACTCTGACATACTTTTCTGCCACTCCAAACGACCTCATACAGTACCACAGCTCCTCCCTCGGCACCCTGTCATACGCCTTCTCTAAATCTACGAACACACAATGCAGCTCCTTCTGACAATCTCTGTACTTTTCCAACAACATTCTCAAAGCAAATATGGCATCAGTGGTGCTCTTACGGGGCATGAAACCATACTGCTGCTCACAAATCTCCACCTTCTTCCTAAGCCTGGCTTCTACTACTCTTTCCCACAGCTTCATTGTGTGGCTCATCAACTTTATTCCTCTATAGTTGCTGCAGTTCTGCGTGTCACCCTTGTTCTTAAAGATCGGGACCAGAACGCTTCTCCTCCATTCCTCAGGCATCTTTTCACTCTCTAAAATCCTATTGAACAACTTCGTTAGAAATTCCACTGCTGTCTCTCCTAAGCACTTCCATACCTCCACAGGTACGTCATCGGGACCAACCGCCTTTCCGCTCTTCATCCTTTTCAGAGCCTTCCTAACCTCATCCTTTCCAATCTCTGCTACTTCCTGCTCCACAACAACCACATCTTCCTCTCTTCTTTCCCTGTCATTTTCCTCGTTCATCAGCTCCTCAAAATACTCCTTCCATCTTTTCTGTACACTCTCCTGGGTTGTTAGCACCTTTCCATCTCTGTCCTTAATCACCCTTATCTGTTGCACGTCCTTCCCATCTCTGTCTCTCTGTCTGGCTAGCCTGTACAAGTCCTTCTCTCCTTCCTTTGTGTCTAACCTGTCATATAGCTCATCGTAAGCTTTCTGTTTGGCCTTTGCCACCTCTCTCTTCACTCTACGCTGCGCTTCCTTGTACTCCTGTCTACCTTCCTCAGTCCTTTCTACATCCCACTTCCTTTTAGCCAACCTCTTCCTCTGGACGCATTCCTGTACTTCCCCATTCCACCACCAAGTGTCTTTACCGTCTTTCCTCTTTCCAGATGACACCCCTAGCACCTTCCTACCTGTTTCCCTGATAATCTCTGCTGTAGTTTCCCAGTCATCTGGAAGCTCATCCTGACCACCCAGGACCTGTCCCAACTTCTGCCTAAATTCCTCACAAGTTTCTTCATTCTGTAGCTTCCACCACTTGGTCTTCTTTTCTGTTTTCCCTCTCTTCTTCTTCCTGACCTCCAGAGTCATCTTACACACCACCATGCGGTGCTGTCTGGCTACACTCTCTCCCACCAACACTTTGCAGTCATTAACCTCTCTCAAATGACCTCGTCTACATAGGATGTAGTCCACCTGAGTACTCCTACCTCCACTTCTGTATGTCACTCTATGTTCCTCTTTCTTCTGTAATTGAGGCCATACTTTATTAGATTCCATCATGTTTGAAAATCTTTGGTTTTGGACCGGATGGAAAAGGAAAGGAAGGAAGGATAGAGAGGGGTGTTAGAGAGGAGGGGGGATAGGAGGGTGATAATAGGAAGGGGGGAGGGGGTAGAACCGTAAAGCAGCATAAGGCAACAACTTTACTGGATGTTTATCATTACGGTAAGGCTCAAGTGTAAAACAAATCTCAAAGGGCGGGGCCTGTCCACACACACATTCAGATGTTATAAACACACCTGTTAACTGCCAAGATGTCCACATGTCAACATGTACAGAAAACCTGTACACAATATAGATATTATTCACACACGCATACTCATGCCTTTAAACCAACTATTGTGAAATATTTCATTCGTTCCATCATGCAAACTATTAGTGCAAAGGCGAGCTAACCCCTGTGCTCAGGTAAGTGTTTATGTTCTTCTAAATGGATGGCAGAATGTGAAAAGAAGGAGGGAGAGCGCCCAGCCATCCCCACACCCAGACCCCCACCGCAGCAGCAGCGGTAGCCAGAACCCCCCAACGCCACACGGCAGCAAGCAGAGAACCACCACCCCCCGGGCGATCACATCCACCACCCGGGCCAGGGCCAGCAGGACCACCCCGAGGCCCCCAGAGCCAGAGAGCAGGGAGGCACGGGGGGAAGAGAGCACCGCCCCAGCCCAACCAGGGGAGCAGCCCCCCCGCCGCGCCGGGAGGGCCCACCGCAGGGCCCCACCCGGGAAGAGTGCCCACAGCCCCAGACGAACACCTTATCACCACCCAGGAGATCTGGGCATCCCCCCGCCCCAACCCCAGGTACGAGCCAGGACCCCCCAAGGGAGACCCGCTCTGCGCTCCAGGCAGACACCCACCCAGCCCACGGTTGGTCCAGGAAGGAGCAAGGTAGGGGACAGCTGGCCCCGCCCAGGAGGGGGGCACCCCGGAGAAGAGGGGGGCCCGCCAGGGGTGTTGTAAACATGGCCCGACCAGGCTCGGCTACAGTTGGAATGTGGGCGGGGCCCAGCGCCCAGGGGCAAAAACCCGAACCCACCCCACAGGGAGACAGACACCCCCAGGTCAGGTGTAATGTGAACCCCCTCCCTGCGCGGAGAGAGCCCCGCCGAGCCCAGGAAACCGGCACCCAGGGGACACGGCCGCCGCTGCCAGGGGCCCAGTACCCCCCACCAGGGATGGGGTAGGGGACAGATGGACCTAGGACCCACCTTCCTTGCATAATGTGTGTGCGTGTGTTTGTGAGGGTGTATGTGTGCATGTGTGTGTGTTTGAATGTATATTATGAGGAGTAAAATGTGTGTTTACTAGGGGGGTGCAGTTAAAATTGGTGGGTAGGGCACAGAGAGGACATTCCCTGATTACTCACGGTAATGTCCCCTCACCCTCCCCACCAAGGGTCCCTAAATGTCTAAGGTGCGGTTAAAATTGGCGGGTAGGGTGCTAGGAGGACATCTGCTGCTTGCTGGCAGTGATGTCCAAGATGGCACCACTACCATGTTGCTGGAAGAACAGCCTCACATGAGGTCTTTGGGGGCAAAAACTTGTCCTAAACCCCCCCCCCCCAAAACTCATCTGTCAGTAACAGAGCTGCACCTCCAAACCCTCCATCTTACTGGACAGTGTTTTCATAGTTACCTCTTTGTTCTGGGCTTCAGGACCACTTCTCCTTTTCCTGGACAGTCACTGTTTCCAGCAAGGAATTCTGGGAAAAAAGCAAGAAGGAACCTCTAAAGTTCTCCAACAGGAGAACATCGCCATAAAACATCACATTTGGTGTAAAAGCAGAATCTTCACCAACAAACCTGTAGAATGAGCACTAACTGACCTGAAGCTCCGCCTCCGCCGCATCCTGAAGACCTCAACCAATCAAGAACACCTGTTTCTGATGACCCTTTTATGCCCTCAGCCATGGTGAAATGGCAGATTCACAAAGCTTTGTGTGTGTAACAAACCTCTTAATTTTCATTTCTTGATGACTTGCATGCTCTTTATTCTCCAAAGCCTCAGTATTGATGAAACGCTCTTATTGATGCAGGACGGCTCTGTGGAGCTGACGTTTCACTGAAGCCTGAAGTCAAATGAAGTTTATTTAAATGAAAACTATTAAAACTTCTTACATTAGAGTAGAGGCACATTTCAGTGAAAAACTAAAATCATTTACCTTATTTGCCGTCAAAAGGTCCAATGAATTCCAGACGCGTCTTTGGAACGCTCCATGAAGTCAGAAGTTGAACAGTTTCATCTCCATTCAACAAACGCACACCAGGCTAAACATTGCGACATTTTTTCGCAGGCTCATCCAGGTGACACCTGTCAGGTACGGGTCACATGACCTATTTAAAGCCATACTGTGGGTTGGGTGGGGGGGGGTGGGGGGGGACACAGTGATGCTCACCCTGTCAGTACAATTAGTGCTACCGTGATATCAGAGCATGCTGCAGTGGTGCAAAGGTGTTTTCCCGAGGTGGGGCATTTAGTCAATTCTTCCCACTCTACTCTTAAACACATGAAGTTCTATTTGACTTTTGATCATCATATTTAATGAATCTAATGTGACGTGGATGAGGTATATATAGGTATATTTATATCATTCTTATGAATGATTCAATTTTATATTGCTTGAACTAAACCAATTATAAAATAAACCACAGCGGAAAGACAGAGCACAATACATAACTTTTTATATAAGGTTTTTACCTCTCGTAGGTCTACCTGAAATAAATACACAACCCCATCCAACCACAGTAGAAGAGGAAGACTCAGGAAAGATTCTGTTTGAACCTCCAAACCAGACCTTCACTGATCCAGATCCAGCAGAACTGCAACCTCTGCTGCCGGTCAGCAAACAGCCTTCAAACTACCAACCTCCAGGAATTCAGTCATTCAAGAGCAACACTTTCCTCAAATCCAGACCCAACTGGACTCTTCCAAACCTTAAAGCTCCAAGGAGTCCAGAAACACAAAAGCCTGATGCTCAACTTCAGCTTCAGCTGAGCAGAACTGGCCGGGAGGCAACTTCACAGATCAGGAACGAGGAAGAGATGCCCCATCATGAAAACGAGTCACTATTGTCAAAAACATCCCAGACAAGAAAAAAGTGAAGGCATAGAACAGAAAATAAAGACGGCCACGGCGACTGGAGAGGAAAGAATCACAGCACAGAGGAGAGGAAAGAACAGAAGGTCATAGAGCGGCGACACGGCAGCCATTCAAATGCCCCAACGCAATCAAAATGCCCCACACAATAAAATGTTCAATGCAATGAATTGCCCCTCACAATAAAATGCCCCACACAATAAAATATTCAAGGCAATCAAAATGCCCCAATGCAATCAAAAGCCCCAGACAATCAAAATTTCAATAAGGAAAATGCCCCACACAATAAAACGTTCAATGCAATGATTAGCCCCAGGCAAAACAATGCCCCAGTCTAGGGCTGCACGATATGAGCAGAACTTGCGATATGAGTGATCAATGTTGCGATAATTTGCGGTATATACACAAATAGTAAACAACCAAAAACATCATTACCATTTCACTGCAACAATTGGTCAAATGCATAAATAGACCTATTTGATTCGTTAAATACTTCAAGCTGCCATAAGATTGTTTTAGCACATTTAAGGTAACCATTTATTGCGATTTTTGCTGTCTTTTGCGATATGGATATTGCACTGCTTGATATTGCGATAACGATAAATTTGCAGTATATTGTGCAGGCCTACCCCAGACAATAAAATGCCCCACACAATAGCATGTTCAAAGCAATGAATTGCCCCACACAATAGAATGTTCAAGGCAATCAAAATGCCCCAACGCAATCAAAAGCCCCAGACAATCAAAATTTCAATAAAAGGAAAATGCCCCTCAATAAAATGTTCAATGAATTGCCCCACACAATAAAATGTTCAATGCAATGAATTGCCCCTCACAATAAAATGTCCAATGCAATGAATAGCCCCTCACAATAAAATGCCCCACACAAGAAAATGTTCAATGTAATCAAAATGCCCCAACCCAATCAAAATTCCAATAAAAGGCAAATGCCCCACACAATAAAATGCCCCACACAATAGCATGTTCAACGCAATCAAAATGCCCCAACCCAATCAAAAGCCTCAGACAATTAAAATTTCAATAAAAGGAAAATGCCCCTCACAATAAAATGTTCAATGAATTGCCCCAGACAATAAAGTGCCCCACACAATGAAATGTGCGGTTAGTTATTCTCACAACATTGTGTCTCAAATGAAATGTTCAAGATGGCAGAAAACCTCAAATGAGCGAACGAAACTATCAGTGTCTGAAGACTAAAATCTAGAGATTGTTGGAATGAATCCTGAAGTGAGACATACTTTCTATTCCTGAACTGATTCTACTTTAGGCAACAGTGATCCGTTTTTATTGAGGAACTCCATGAAAGGAGGTCAGAGAAGAAGACCACCTGAAGACCTGCAGGAGGAAGAGTTGCTGCATCCATCCTCCCTGTGACCAACACACCAGGCAGAGTGTTCCACTAAACACTAGACCAATGAAGACGCCTTCAAGGCCCGCTCAGAAAAAGAGGAAAAGACAACGATCGCCACGTCCCACGAAATGAGGGACTCACAGGTTGGAGATCATCCTGAGAAGAGGTCTTTGGGGGGCAAAAACTTGTCCTAAAAACCCCCCCAAAACTCATCTGTCAGTAACAGAGCTGCACCTCCAAACCCTCCATCTTAACTGGACAGTGTTTTCATAGTTACCTCTTTGTTCTGGGCTTCAGGACCACTTCTCCTTTTCCTGGACAGTCACTGTGTTTCCAGCAAGGAATTCTGGAAAAAAAGCAAGAAGGAACCTCTAAAGTTCTCCAACAGGAGAACATCTCCATAAAACATCACATTTGGTGTAAAAGCAGAATCTTCACCAACAAACCTGTAGAATGAGCAACTGACCTGAAGCTCCACCTCCGCCGCATCCTAAAGACCTCAACCAATCAAGAACACCTGTTTCTGATGGCCCTTTTACGCCCTCAGCCACAGGTGTGGAGAGCATGTGACCAGCGCGTCCAATCCCTGTGAAGTTCAGACGGTGACGCACTAATGCAGCAGATCTGATCCAATAGAATTGAAGGTCCTATACTTTTGAATTAGATTCTGCAAATGTTCAGTAAATCAAGAAAAGAATGGAAGGTCAGGTTTTGTGAACTGTTTACTGTTTCAACAGTAATAATAATAATAATAATAATAATAATAATAATAATAATAATAATAATAATAATAATAATAATAATACTATGTTTCTTCAAGTCTGAACTGCTTTGATGTTAAGCTGGAAAGAATTTCGATTTTATACTGAAAATATGGATGTTTAGATTATTAATTAATTATTCATATTAATATTTTGTAGGTAATCCATCTACTGTACCTGAAATGGAATGAGAAGTTTTTGAAATTTCGGTTAAAAAATTAATGGATTCTGATTTTTTAAGCAACAAAATCCCAGAAGTCATTTTCAAGTCAAACAAGATAAATTCTTACATCTAAAGTCAGATTTTCATCAATGACTTGAAAAAGTGATTTAAAAAAAATGTGTTTAAGTTTGTCTTTATTTTCAGTCAACTATTTTCAAGTAGCTTAAGGAGTCTTGTCATCCCAGAGGAGCAGCAGGTGAGCAGCAGAGTAGAGTTCCCCCCATGCTGATGTGTTGGTTTTGAATGAAACAACTCTAAAGCCGCTCTTTGGTGTCAAAGATAATACTTCACCCCTTTGAAGTTGCATTACTAGTAACCAGCATTTCCTAAAAACTGTCTTTTCTGTGAAAAATGAAATGACGATTTTATCGTGTTTCGGGCAGATACTCGCCGCAGTGTTTACAGCTAATACCCTAGGGCGGTTCAGTCAATTAACTCACCTGCTCAGCATTCTATTTAAGCCAGGTGCGCAGGCGTTCATTCTCTTTCTTACCTTCAGCGCTCATTCTTCGCCCCACCCTCCTCCCCGGCTTCCACCTGTGGGCTCCGAGGGGGGGGGGTTTTGTTACCCGAAAGTTTTATGGAAATCTCTCATGGAATTGAACGGAGCCTTATGCCAAACCAAAAGATGTGAATGCCAAACTATGTGGAAAATGTCAAATAAATATTTCTTACTGCAAGAGTTGTCTGACTGAAATAGCTGTGTCTGACTGCTATGCAAAGTGTTTTGATTTGCTGGTTTGGTTTTATATTGCTGCTCATTTTTCTTACAGCTTAAGCTTACAGATGATGATGATATCCACAGACAACGGTGTATTTTATATGCTCAGGCAAACACGCTTGCACACAGGTTTTATTCATGCTCGGACAATCTTAAAATTCTTTTATTCAAAACTTACTGCAGACCTTTGTATACTGCCCACCTGTGGACAAATTATAGGGCATCCAGCATGAGGAAGCTACAGGTTGCCTATAATGATGTCCTAAGGATTTTGTTAAAACAGCCTAGATGGTGCAGCGCAAGCAGTTTGTTTGTTGGTGCTAGAGTTAATACTCTCCAAGCAGTTATTAAGACATTTTATTTATGGTTTTATTTGTCGTCTTAATGCTTCAAGTAAGGACATCATTTTAACTCTCACCAGCGTAAAGCACAGCACTGTTAGATACCAATCCCCTATCTGGAGATTTTGGTATGATCATCTTTTTTTCACCCTTGTGCTATCCTATGCACTTTACCGTTGGGAGTTGGGTCATCTAGATTCACTAGACAGAGCGCTGAACCTTTTTTTTTTTTTTCAATTTTTTGTGATCTTCACTGGTTCAATTGATTACATGAAATTTTTCCACCTTTATCCACCTTTGTCGTGGTAGGGAGAACATGTCAAAGTAAGGGTGGGGTCATCCAAGATAGCACAAGGGTTAAACTTTTGATTTTTTCATTTATTTTTTAAGTCAGCAGTTTTAGTCTTTTTGATACCTGTTTTTTTTTATTGTTCTTATACTCTTATCTCATTGTTTTCATATTCCTATGTCATTGATTTTTATACTTTTATGACATTGCTTTATCTATTACTTTTTATGTCATTTTTCTTATACCTGTTTGAGTGTTTTGTTTTTATCATTAAGTCTTTTATATGTTTTGTGTACTTTTGTGGCAAATGGACCTCGAGTCTGTAATAAAGCTTATCTTATCTTATCTTCTTTATTTGGTTTCTGTGCAGGCTGGCTGTGACTCCGCCCATTCTCCTGATGATCCTGTAGCATCATCTAATTGACAAATTGACCATAACTTTTGAAAAATTGTACTAAGATATATTTGTGAAATGAATGAATGTTAATTAAAGGTTTTGGGTTTTTTTCCTGATCAGCAACCTGGGACATGCGTGCCACAGTTGCCTCGCAGAGGTAAAGGTACGCTTGATCTGTCATCTGTATTCTTTGGATTTAAGAAATAAATCTGGTTTGAGTGACAATCTCTTCTCACAGAAGTTGCGTTTCCATTGACTGTGAAATTGCACAAATTTGGTTTATGATAAGTAAATTTGCCTAATGCAGTGGTTCCCAAACTGGGGGGCGCCCCCCCTAGGGGGCGCGGTGGAGTTTAGAAACAAAGGATTTGTATGTTTGTGTCAGTGTGGGGGGGCTCAAAAATATTCTAATCTTCAGAAAGGGGGGCCTTGCAGAAAAATTTTGGGAACCACTGGCCTAATGGATCAAACTGGAATTAAAGGAAGACATTCAACTGAAAATGCTTGTAGACTTAATAGACTTTACTTCTATTAAAAAAAAAAAAAAAAAAACAGAAAACCACCATAATTTCTTTAGATGCTTAAAAAAACATTTCACTGGATGAACTGGAAGCTCTGACAAGTTAACCCTTTAAAGAGTCACCAGACAGGGGTTCCACTGCCCCCCTCTCTCTTTGCCTTATTTGTTGAACCTTTAGCTGCAGCCAGAAGACAGACTGCAGACATGGAAGGAATTAAAAATAAGTCTTTATGCAGACCATGTATTACCACTCAATGGTGGAGCCAACTTTAAATACACCATGAAAGACAGAATGTTAAATATCTAGGTCACTTACTCATCCACTCTATCAGATTTAATAGAATTAAACTATATACATTAACATTAACTAAAAATATACAGGACGACTTAAAGCATCCTCAACATGCCAATATCCCTCATGAGCAGAATATCAAAAAAAATTAATAGTTTGAAAATTATCTACTAGTTTTCTATGATTCCTGTACGACCACCTGCCTCATGGTTTAAAACATTAGACACATCCATATCCAAGTTTGTACAGAAAAAGAATTGCTTTAAATATTTTGAAAAATGCTTAATATCGTATTGATTTAGAGTCTCCAAACTTCCACAACTAATATCTTGCTTATGGACTACAGTATATTTTAATTTGGTAATAATAATAACCCAACAGCCCACACATGGATGGATGTTGAACACTCATTATGTGAAGATCTTCCATCTATAAGCAGCTTCATTAAATTGTATTTTTGCTTAAAATGTATTAATGTTAAAGCTACATTAACAACCTGCTGGAGACTCCTTAAAACAAGTAATTCCACATTACACAAAGTAAACTGACTCCCATTTGGAACAATCCTGACATCAACAAGAAAATAGTTAACTTCTCAACCTGGCAGGCAGTGTTGGGTAAATTACTTCTAAAAAGTAACTGATTACTTGACTTAGTTACTGGATCAAATTTGTTAGTAAATTACTGTACTCATTACCTACTTGAAAAAGTAATTCACTACTCGTTACTTTATTTTTTTCCTCTCATTTACAAATTGTCAATGGAAAAACAGTTTGCACAAACTAGATCCTCTTGTCTTTAATGTAACAAAGAAGTATTTAACGCCTCCTTGTTCATTTTCTCTCACTTTAGGTTTTCCATCACAATGAGTTGCACCTTTCTCTCTGTACATCGGCCTTTTGTGCAAAGTTCTGCGCTGCTGCTAGTACTTCGACTGATCCCAAATTCTGCTGGTACATTTGTTGTGCATATGCACCGGTATCTCCGCTTTTTAAGTTAACCTCCATTTTGTTTTCGAGAGAAAATGTCAAAGCGTACAAAACCTAAGTAACAAAGTAACAAGGGTTTCTATAGTCCAGTAATTGGAAATTATTATCGAAATTTGAACTGCAATCCATCACATGCAAAAGTAATGACATTACAGTAATTTGTTACTTTGTTATCCGTTGCCCCCAACATTGTTGGCAGGCTAATGGTATTACACATATTGAACATATAATTAAAGAGAAAACTTTTGTCTCCTATGAAATCTTAAAGGAAACATAAGGAATAAGTAATAACATCTTTAAATAGCTGAAGTCAGTAATAAGTACAAAGTTTAAATTGATGAAATTGGCTCCACCCGGATCAGTGAATTGATTTATTTAACTTATCACCACATAAACCCCTGTCCGAAGTTTCTGAGTAACATCAGAACCAAAGTTACAATGCTATACCAGGGTATTAGTTACTTTTTGGTCACAAATTTGCTCAAACACCTTTAGACTAACCAAACATCCCAATCTGCATCTCATACAGCATTAAACTCTTCATAGGAGTCTCTACAGAGAACAAAGGATGTTCAAGATGAGTCTCAGAGAATTAGACTCCTGTGGTTTCTGTAATAGTGACACCCTGGGCAGTTATATGCATGCCATGTGGCTCTGCACATCAGTTTGACAGTTTTGGGAGAAGGTGTGTGTAGGTCGGTTAAACCTGGTTTGGCATCCTGATCACAGCTTCTCCTTCTCTTTGTGTATTTGGTGATAAGAGCGCCATCATTGTGGAAGAAAGATTAAAGTGTGGATGCCATGCTTTGAACAACTTTGTCAAATAAAAAAGCCTTTTAAACGCTGATTCTATTGATACCAATAGTTAGCGTCGAAAAAAATCAGAAGCATATGAATAATAGACATCGTTCGAAGGAATCAGAGATTTTAATTTGCCGCTAAGAGCGCAGGCTGGAAGTGACCCCGATATGACCTGTGACGTCACGAAAGGCATTGACTTTCGTAGTTCCGCTTCGGACAGCAGGTAAACAAAACAGGTAGTCTCCGTTTCTCTCGTGTTTAAATCTGTTAATCATCAACATGCCAAGTCGTTGTGTGGCAGCTGGATGTAGCAATACATCTAGTGAAAGTGTATCTGTGTATAAATTCCCAAAACAACAAACGCTGCTGAAACAATGGACAAAACAAGTTCAGCGAACGAGGGCGAATTGGGTGCCAACTGCTTCGTCAACTTTATGCAGCGAACATTTTGAGGCAGACTGTTTTGAAGAAACACCACAGCTCATGAAAGCTATGGGAATGCACGTCAGACATAAAAAAGTATTGAAACCGAACGCAATCCCCACCATTTTCAAGAGATCGCTAGTGGCAACGTCCGAAACAGAAACGCCCAGTACCAGCACTGGCAGGAGCCAGTACAAAAAGAGAAAATCTGTGACAGAAAAGCTGGCACAAAAGAGAGTGAGTTTAACGTTTATTACATAATGTATTTATTACAAAAGAGAGTGAGTTTAACGTTTAATATATATACGGTATATATATTGATATAAAAATTTCCCTATGCTATATTATACAGAGTATTATACAGAGTAACAGATCTTTATACTGAATAATCCTTCATTTTAATTAAATGTTGCCTGTACACATTTCACACAATTAATTATAAGCTGTTTAGCAGCAAGACAACTAATAATACTAATAATATCTATGACAATATTCCAGGAAGTACAGGAGCTTCTAGCCCAACCAGTTGAAGTGCCTGAACATATTCAAGAGGAAATGGAGATAGATGAACCGCAACCAGTCCCTGTACATGTAAGATGATCACATATATATGTATTTGTTGTTAAAGTAATTAGTGAATTGCATTAATCTTAAATTAATAATGTGAAAATAATTATCATGAACTCATAAATTTCATGTTACAGGAAGCTACCACACAGACAGTTAGGCAACCAGGAACTAGTCGCACTGTTAGACTGCAGGTTGATATGAGGTCGAAAGGTCCAACGAAAAAAACAAAAGGTTAGGCCTACTTGAAATATAAGTTATTTAAAAATGTGTGCTTTGTTTTCTTAATTCACAAAATGATAAGTAACATAATGCAATTTCATAATTCATTTTCTACAGGGTCACAGACAATGCCTGAAGTTGTGGAAATCAGCACTCAAACTGATGAAGATTTTTGCCCATTGTGTGACCACAAGCAGCTATCTATACAAGTTGAACCAATCATTCCTTCATCACCAGACCTTCCATCCAGTCAGCCGGATCCCGTATCAGCTGATGATAGTGACTATCTTCCAAGTTGTTCACAGACCACATCCTCCTCTGACTCTGAAAGAAGGTCCACACCCCCACCCACTGAGCGTTTTTTCTTAGTTGCCTGGTCTGCTCTGAGCATGCTGCTCAATTTGAGGTGTTGTGATTTTTGTCAAGAAATGGACATGGACATGTCAACCACAACCCAGGGTACAATGCTGTGTGTCCTCTGGACATGCAAGTGTTGTAAAAAAGTTACAAAATGGAAGAGTCAGCCTTTTGTTGGAGACATACCTTTAGGCAATATTTTGCTATCTGTAGCAACATTGTCTACTGGTGCATTAGCCACTAAAGTACTACGCATGTTCCAAAACATGAAAGTGGCATGCATATCCAAAAGAACATTCTTTAGGCATCAAAAAGACTATCTGCTTCCCAGTATCACACACTTGTGGGCTGAGCAGCAAGCCTGGCTCATTGCATGTCTTCAAGCAGAACAAAGAGGCATCGTGTTGGCTGGAGATGGTCGCTCAGACAGCCCTGGTCATTCCGCAAAATATGAAATGTACACCATGTTAGAATTACCAGCAAATGTTATCATAGACATGCAACTGGTACAGGTATTTATCTTTCTTGATAATGAGGAGTTACTACTACCTATTTAGTATTTAATGTTAAAAATATGATAAACTGCCATCGCTTCTATTTTTTTTACAGAGCAATGAAGTTGGTAGTGCCTCGCATATGGAAAAGGAGGGCTTCATAAGATCAGTTAATTTCTTGGGAACACAACAGGGTCTAGATATAGATGTGATAATAACAGACAGGCATGTCCAGTTACAGAAATGGATCAGAGATAATTTGCCAGATGTTCAACACCTTTTGGACGTTTGGCATGTTGCAAAGGGTATTATTCATTTCTTTTTTCTTTATCAGAAGTTGTTCCAGTTGTAAAATATCCAATATGTTTATTATTATTTCCAGGTCTTAGAAAAAAAACTTGTGGCACTTTCCAAAGAAAAAGACTGCACAGACTTGAAAGAGTGGATTGACGGCATAATCAATCACCTTTATTGGTCAGTCATGTCAACAGATTCAGCAGAGCCAAACCTAGTTGAAGCCAAGTGGACGTCTGTGCTGAATCATATTGTAAATATTCATACGCACAACAATGAGTTATTCCCTAAATGTGAGCATAAAAGGCTGAGAGGAAGAGCAGCTAGAAAGAAATGGTTGAAACCATGTAAGTATGTTTTGTATATTTTACACAGCCGTATCTTTTTTTTTATAGGAGTCATCTGTAGAAGTATAAGTAAGTTTGGATGATGTACATCCAATTTGCTTGCTTACAGGTTCTACCTTGATGGTGAAATTAGAAAAACTGGCAACAACAACATACCTCATCAGAGATCTAAAACAGGCATCAAACCGGGAGCAGACATCCTCTCTGGAGGCGTTCCACAGCCTCTTGAACCACTACGCTCCGAAAATGTATGCCTTTTCTTATGAGGGCCAGCTTTGCAGGTACATACATGTTATATGCTGGTACTTGAAACATTGCTTTATCAGCTTATCAAAGAAAAAATAGCTGTCTCTAGCGTAACATATTTTCAAGATGTTAGTATTTTCAGGTGAATGTTTATGTCAATACATATTTTTTTTAATAGAGGACTGTTAGCAGTGATGCATTTCAATGAAAATAGTGGGCGGACTCAACAAAGTACCAGATCAGGTGAACTCCAGTATGCAGTGTCCCTGCCAAAGTGGAAGAAAGGGGGACACACAGTGAGGAAAGTTTTAGAAGAATCTACATTTGGTTAGTTGTATTTTTTCCATTTTTCAATAAACCTATGTTCATATTATTTATATGAAAAAACACGATTCTTTATTTATAATACATTGCTTTATTTCTATATGTATTGGCTCACTCCAATGAACAGGCATGTAAATTTTAAGAATACACGTAAATTTGTTTTGTGTAGGTAAAAATATACATATATATTTATATGTGTTCCACAATACATTTCAGACTATGTTAATGAGATCATCAAGGATGTCCTGGACAGACTCGTACACCCCAGAGAAGATGTGGATGTCAGAGACTGTGCCTCCTCCATTGAGTGGTGAATACCAAAGACCAACCAAAGAAACTGCTGTCTCACAGTTCAAATCCAGATACAAGTCCACTTGAATAAGTCTAATGCAGGATACAAAAATCCAACATACTGTCCAGTTGGTGCGGAAAAAGTTGATCGTATTTTATTCACAGCACAGGATGGCAGGGTAACACGAACCGCTCTCCCAAGATGTCCCCAGCACAGCCTCACAAACTGCCTGTATGCGATATATCGATATCTTCTGAAAATAGAATAAAGACTTGATTACATGTCTGTCAGTGTTTGAAATATATTGACGTGTTTACATACAAGTGTTTTTATTGTTGATGGAAGTAAATAAACATATCATATCCTAGGCCTGACCGAGAGTCTGTTTTTACCAGCTACTAAATTAACTTTCACTCAATTGCTATGCTACCAATGTATACCCTGGTAATTAGATCTATTCTGTGTCAACCTTCGACATGTAGAGTATACTCACTCATGTGATGTAGCTTCTTCCATTCTACCATGATGATCAACATAAGCATAGTATGCTACCCTCAAAACATCATGATTCATGCAGCAGGTCTGGAAACTATCCACTTCAGTGATGCAGGATGCATTTACCCCACTGCGCAGCATTTCTCCTTGGACTTCATCTATTTCACGGCAGCAAATACACTCCATCACTAGAGGCATGACAGCACAACATTGACACTGGCACCTATGACAAAAAGTTAGTTTTAGTTCATCTCATTCATTTGTAACTTACAAACTGAATCCAGCTGTCCTACATATATACTGTTAGGAATCACTGAAAAAATTTCACCATTAGGCCCTATTAGATTGACTTTTCAATTCTGCATGTACTTTTACAGATGTATACACAAGGCCTAGTCTACGTAGGTTCCAAAATCACGAAAGGCAACAAACCATGCCGTGTTCTGGAGTCTAGCCGAATCTTCATGCTGGCTATCGTCATCGGCATCACTAGACCTACTACTTTCTGCTATATCCTCCTCACTTTCGCAAATGGGTTCGAATCGATACGGTTGCAAAAGTGACTCATCATCATGATAATCTCTGCAACTTTCCTCTTCATCTTTCTTTTCATCTGATGATAAATCGCTAATAGAGATGGTAGCATCACTCTGTGCTTCGCTATCGGTGCTAGCCATGTTGTCTGCCTTTCGTTACGTCACAAACAGGGCGGCGCGAATTCGGCGGAATGCGTGAAGCCGGCGGCCGTCCTCGTTGTTTATATCATGTTTTTCGCTATTTATTCTTTTTCGAAAAATATTAAAAACAATCGCAACATGACATAGAGACTATTTACTATATTTTGGCTTATTAAAATAGGCCATGTCACCCACACTTTAAAATCTGTTAGTTTTACTGCCTTCTGTGAAGCTAAAAATCAATCTTAGTAAACTGGAAAAACAGCATCAATATTAATCAATTCTCCTTTTGGACCACATCAGTATGGAGTAAATGTTAACCAACAAAGAACATAATACTGAAGAACTTCAGTCCCTCTGATCCCCCATAATTAGCGCCGCCCCCAGGTGGTGGCAGGTGGCCCATGTGCCCCTCCTCAGTCGGTGGACCTTTTTTAAATGACTTCAAATGTGGGCAAGAAGCTTTTTATTTTTCAAGCTTTTTATTTCTTGAGGGCAAGAAATAAAAAGATTTTGTCTCCTTGGCTCATCCTTCCAGAGATACAATGAGAACAGTTACAATTAGAAAATCTTCTATTAGTAACCACAAGGTGGCGTCAAATGCCTAGTTATTTTTACTGTTTACAAGACAACTTAAGAAATTGAACCGGAAGGGATGGACTACTGTAATGATGCTGGACCTGATATACAAACAGTTTGTCTAGAACCGTGTCACTCTTTATTCCGACATGTTCGTTCTTCTCCGTACATGCAACACATGAACCATACTAAGAGACTCCACCTGGTGGTTGTAGTTAACCACTATACATTACAACTGTGTCATTGTTGCGATAGCAACGGAAGAGCGATAGCTGCTCACCGCAGTTGAAACCAATTCTAGCACTTAGCAGAAAAAAGACCCAAAGTTGACCAAGACGTCCTGGGACGACATCAGAAACCAACATATAGAAAGTGAGTGACGCCATGAAAAGAATGTATCCGAGTATTGAACCTGTGGGATTTCCTAGTTCCGGCCTACTTAAAATGACGAAAGTGACTGTGTTGCAAAATGTCTTTAATCTGATCAAAGATCAGATTTTAACTGTCCTGTGTGCATGGGCCATGAAAAAACGTTTCAGAGTAGAACAAATATTTACGTCTGTCACACATTTGATCGAACTTAGTCATTTGGATGTGGCCAGAATGCTATAAACAGCCGTAGAATAAGTAGCAGAGTTCTGTTAACAAGTGTAGCTGCATGCGATCAACAAGAATTTACCTTTGACGCATGGTGAGGAAAAGACAGTCGCATGATCGTTTCTTATTTGCAAGCGCTATATTTTTAGTTCCCCCGTCACTCCCAACCCCCTTGTTTTTTATTTTTTTATTTAATGCATGGTCTGACTGTTCACACAAATTCAGGATTGTTTGTACAGTTTCACCGGACTGTGGGGAGCAGCATTCATAGATAATTTTATATTGTTGTTAATAAACAATAAAAGCAATGAAATAACCCCAAGCTTTTTTAATGAGTGTTACAAAGTACTTTCCCCTATTGTCACATTTTTTTTTACAGCTCAGGTTATTTAGTTGTAAAACAAAAGACACACACACAACAGGTTTCATTTCTTTATTGAGTTCAAAGCTCATCCCAGATGACCAAAGTTGTGGCCAACCCCCCACTTGCTGTTTATGGGGTTGGCATCTGGTTAGAGTTGTTTTTTATATTTCAGCTTTTTTAATTTGTCTATATGAGTTTAAACGATTTGTTTAAAATAAGAAACTAGGCTGGCCTTCTTCTTCTTTGAAAGGGTCCATTTCCCTTATTTACAATCAGATATCAGCTATCCGGTCGAAAACTCTGGACACTATAAAGACTCTTTGGGAAGAGGATCTAGGAGAAACTTTCTCTGACAGCGTATGGTCTCAGACAAACTGTGTCTGAGTGCAAACTGGTCCATCGCATTTATTTTACAAAATTCTGTTTATCTAAAATATTCCCTTATGTTTCTCCAGCATGCAATAGATGCCACCAATGTCCAGGAAACCTTATTCATACGTTCTGGCTTTGCCCCAAGCTCCTGGGTTATTGGACAGAAGTTTTTTAGTGATATCACGCGTTATTGACAGGAACGTGAGCCCAAACCCTCTGAGTGCCTTATTTGGAATTTTTACTGGGCCACTTTCCCTATCAAAATCTCAAAGAGACTCCCTTGCCTTTATGACTCTTCTTGCAAGGAGAGTAATTCTGTTAAAGTGGAAATCACCACACTCCCCATCATCTTTGCAGTGGCTCAAAGATGTTCTGTACTTTCTCAAGTTGGAAAAGATAAGAATGACATTGAATGGTTCCTCTGATAAATTTGAACAAAGGTGGCGTCCATTATTCCAAACGACACACCAAATACAATACAAATACAAACTAAGTAACTTCTTTTGTCTGATTTTATCTCATGGATAGGTTTACTTCTTGCTTGTTTTAATTTACTCTTCTGGGAAATCTGGGCATGCGTTAAGTTACAATTGTTAGAATCTATTATATTTTTTAAAGCTTTAATAGAGAGGGTTGGTGCAGTTCTGTGTTTCTCTTTTCCATTTAATTTTTAAGTATTTTTTTCTCTTGTTTTTATTTATTTATTTCTTATTGTCTATGTTTTGTTTTAAGCTCTTTTATTTTATTTAACTTGAAAAAAGAAGATTGTGCAAAAGTACCTTTATTTCGACTGGTGTCTGTGATTTGATGGAGATTTTGTACAATTCTGCATAAAACAAATAAAGTTTGGGGGAAAAAAAAAAAAAAAACTAGGTCTCCTAGATAAGTGGGCCCAATTCATTTTTACTGTAGGGAGCCACGATTGTGACAGTGAGCTAAGATAACAGAGCCTATTCTCTAAGAAAACTCCCATCATTAGAACTTACTTCACAGAATTAATAATTACACACTGATTACATTTTGTAGAAATGTATCATGCACACATTTTGTCACATTGATAATGTACAAATTATGTAGGAAAAAGCCTTCCTGAACAGTAGAATATCTGCAATTGCCTACAGATTTTGTATAAAAAAAATTGCTGTCACAAACCTAGGTGAGTGAAATTTGTTCTCTGCATTTGACCCCTCCCCTGGGGGAGTGGTGAGCTGCAGACATTGCCACGCTCAGGAACAATTTGGTGGTTTAACCCCCCCAATCCAACACCGTAATGGTGAGTGTGAAGCGGGGAGGCACTGGGTTTTAGAGTTTTAAGTATGACTCGGCCTGGCTTTGAACTCACGACCTTCCAATCACAGGGTGGACACTCTCCTACAAGGCCACTGAGTTACTTAAATAGATTTAAATAACATTTATGATGTCTAAAAATGAACTTTTTAAATCAGAATGTAAGATGGTGTAGGACCATGTTAACAAGCAAACACCTTGATTTTAGTTAGCATTGTAGTTCTTATGTAATTGTGTAACTATGTGTATTACTAATGTAATTCTTAACCAATTGTGTCAGTTTGGTGCGGGAGCTGCTCTGCTGTGGAGCATAAGGCACTGCAGCGGGTGGTGAAAATTGCCCAACGCATCATAGGATCCCCACTCCCAGCCATTGAGGACATTCAGAAGAAAAACTGTCCCTGTCGGGCACACAGTATCCTAAAGGACTCCTCTCACCCTGCGCACAAACTGTTTTCTTTCCTGCCGTCAGGCAGGCGTCTCAGGTTTCCCCGGACTCGAACCAGCAGACTGAGGAACAGTTTCTTTCCGAGAGCTGTCTCCTTATTGAACTCTGCCACCCACTGACCTTTCAACTTTTTTATCCAGCACAACATTAAATTCAGTATTACCTGCCAACTTTTAAGTTAATTATTAATAACCTGTACATTTTTTTAAATAATTTAAATATGCACTGTCACCTTTATCCTGCACTTGCTGCTACTGCACTTCTGGTTAGACATAAACTGTATTTCGTTGCCTTGTACTTGTACATGTGTAATGACAATGAAGTTGAATCTAATCTAATCTAATCTAATCTAATGACTTTTTACAAACCAGAAGAACCACTAAATGACGTCAGTCCGTCGGAATTTTCCTCCTTCATAAGCTCTGATCCAGTTAACACAATGATGGAACTCCTCATAATTCAGTTTTTTTTTAAACTGTTGTTTAGGTTTAAAGTTCGTCTCTTTTAACTATAGTTTTCAATGTAGTAAAATCATAATTTACTGAATTAACTGGAGTTTCATCCTCACTATGTTTATTGTTACAGATGTCTGACTTCAAACCCCAACTTGTTGGCTGTCAGTGCTTGGGGACAGGATCTAGCAGAGGCCAGAAGGTGAACAGGACCACAGCTGTCTGTAAAAGATCAGATTATTTAGACAACATCCACAGAAGGTTCTGATGTTCTAAAGACATCTGTTGCATTGATGTGCGGTGAGGTTGGTGGCTAGTAAGGCACTGACTCTTTCAGATTCTGATTTACAAACATGCAAACCAAAGGAATTAGCCAAATCCTGATTGTGTTTTGTCTCTCAAATATTAGCTTATTTTAATAAAAATGGTTCAGACTGAGCCAAGGAAGAATGTAAAATGTTTCTAAAAACGTTTCTAAAAAACATCAATTTAGATACTACAGTCAGACTCGAACATAGACACAGCACCACAGATACACATTCTCACACACACACTGATTTTACCTTTACTTATACATAAAGTCCATGCGTTTTTCCTTCTGGACAAGAATCTCAGTGACTTTAGCATAAAAGTCCTCCTCAACTTCCTTTACTTTTAGAAGTCTCCATAAAGATGTGCTGGTCCAACATTGGTCGTCCATTATTTGTTACTTTATATTTTGATTGAAAGTCCAACTGTTAGACATTTCATGGCATTTCAACCAACATTTTGGCAATTCAGCAGAGCTAAAATGAAAGTAAAGGACTCATATTGAACTTTATTAGCAACAACTGAAGAACAAACGTGAGCTCACGAGCGTCCTCTACATTGAGACGGAGAGATGGAGTTACTACATGTCTTACCTTCAGTGTGGCTTCATGTCACATCTGAACACTAAATACACGACAGACAACTGTGAAAGAAATTAGATATTAAACAGAAAGGTAGAACATGTAATAACCATATACAAAAAAAATTAGTGAAACATTAGATTAATAAAACACCTGAAGGCACTCAATCAACTTAGTTTGCTTGATTGCGCCATCATGAGGAAGAGCTCGCTGCCATTTCACCTCGGAGCCTGCACTGTAATAGAACAGGAATAATGTAAAATACAGAGATTTTGGCTAAAAAATAATGATTGCAGTGATTAGAATCATACGTCTGAAATGGATTTACAGACCAGATTGGTGGACACATATTTATATTTTACTATATTATATTAATAGTATAGTATAGTACAGTATTAAAATACTATAATATAATACATTACCAATATACATCTTGATGACAGATGAGGCACTGCCTCAGCCTTCTTCCAATTGCTGGTTGTGTGGATGAGAGGAGCCACCGTAGCGGCGCCAGGCCGACAGCGGAGGAACGCGCTCGGAGTGAAGCATCACCGGGTGGAGTGGCGCACCTCGCAGCACAAGGCCGAGAGAAGTTCAGCAAAGAGACCATCCACTTTATTCAAATAGGATTTTATGTCGATGATGGACTTGTTAGCGTCACATCAACTGCTGAAGCCATTAAATATGTTAAAGAATCAAGAAATCTCTGCAAGACAAGTAATCTCCGCCTTCACAAGTTTGTGTCAAACAGCAAAGAAGTGCTTGCAGCAATACCAGAATCAGAACAAGTTCAAGCTAAGTCTCAAGACACAACCCTAGGAGAAACCCCAATTGAACTTGCACTTGGAGTACAATGGTGCATTAAAGCGGACGAGTTTCCATTCAGGGTCATAGTCAAAGAAAACCCATCACGGAGAGGGCTCTCTCGACTGTTGCTTCAGTTTATGATCCCCTTGGCTTCGTTGCGCCTTTTGTACTACTCGGAAAGCAAATTCTCCAGACATTGTGCAAAGACAAAAGCAATTGGAATGACAAACTCCCTGAGCACATCCTACCTCAATGGGAAGCATGGCTTCAAGACCTACCAAGACCTACGGCTCTTAAAATCCCACGAAGCTACTCAAGGAACATTGATATTGCAAGATACGAACTACACAGCTTTTCAGATGCAAGCTTTAGTGGTTATGGTGCTTGCTCGCATCTCAGAGCGATAAGTAAAGAAGGAAAGATCACATGCTCACTCGTCATGGGTAAAGCGAGGGTTACCCCCATCAAGCAAACAACCATTCCAAGGCTTGAACTGTCCTCAGCCGTAACCTCAGTTCGCAATGCAGACGTGATTAAAAAATAAATTGAAATTGAGTATCTTCAAGAATTTTTATTTTATTTTTCATTTTACAAGGTCCCGACTTTCTTTCGCAGCAAGACCTTCCAGTAAGGAAGGAAACGGTGGGAGAAATACTTGAGGCAGATACAGAGCTTCATAAAGGTCACACTCACACCACTCAATCAAAGGAGGCAAACATTTTGCTTGAATGCATAAACAAGTTTTCAGATTGGTCAAGAGCTGTAAATGGTCTGGCTCGACTTAGAAGATTTCTCAAAGAGTTCAAAGGTCTTCAACAAAGAACAAATGAAGCCTTTGATCTTGAAGAGAGAGAGGCAACAGAAATATTTATTATCAAGCAAGCACAAGGAGAAGCCTTTACAGAACAAATACAGAAAATAAGAACACAGAAAGAAAGTACTATACCGAAGAACAACAGACTAAGACAGCTAAACGCCTTTCTAGACAAGCAAAATATTCTCAGAGTAGGAGGAAGACTTTCACAATCAACTTTACACTACGAAGTCAAACACCCTGCAATCCATCCCAAAGATTTGCACGTGCAGCCTTACTCGTTAAACACTACCATGAAAGTGTACAGCACCAAGGTAGAGCCATTACCACAAATGAATTACGTGCAAATGGAATCTGGATTGTGGGATGTGGAAATGTTGTTTCATCACACATCTATCACTATGTGAAATGTGGAAAGTACAGAAAGACTACAAACATCCAACAGATGGCAGATTTGCCAGGAGTAAGAACAGAATCAGCCCCTCCATTTTCTTACTGTGGCGTTGACTGTTTTGGCCTCTTCATAGTGAAGGAAGGAAGAAAATAAATCAAAAAATACGGACTGTTATTCACATGCTTATGTTCACGAGCTGTGCACATTGAAACACTAGACGACTTAACAACAGATTCCTTAATTACTGCCCTACGCAATCTTATTGCAATAAAAGGGCCTGTCCGACAAGTGAGATGTGACCAAGGAACAAACTTCATGGGTGCCAGAAGAGAGTTTTTGCAGTTAATGAAAGGCATGGATCAAGAACGCCAAAAAGCTATAGGCTGTGAATTTCTGTTGAATCTCCCATCAGCCAGCCACATGGGAGGCCTCGGACGACTGCAGCGTCGGACTCAGGGCAGTGTTGGACTCAGGGCAGTGTTGGACTCAGGCAATTTTGCGTTCAATTTTTTATTTTTTTTGCTGAGGTCCTGGTGTTCCTTTTCTGGCTGGCATGTGGCACATCTTAGGGTGTGGTAATCAGGGCCTTTGAAATGCCACGGTCCACTGTGAGCGACGTTGTCCACAGGACGGCAGACTGCATCCTCCAGCTGATGAGCAGGGTCATCCAGCTTCCCAGTGGGAATGAACTACCATAAGTCGCCTCAGGTTTTTTAGCAGCTCGTTTGGTCTTCCACCTTCCAAAAGGTCGTGGGGAGCATCGGTGGCTGCCACTGAAGCATAAAGGCCCTAAAAGAAAATGCAGCCTTTTATTTTAACAGGAAGCTTTTTTATTCCATTCAAATGCAGGCTGCATGTGACTCTAATGCCAAATTTATAGATATTTTTGTTGGGAATTAAGGATCACTCCATAATTCACAGGTTCTACGTAAAAGCCCAATTTATGTAAATCAAACATACCCGCCTGAAAGATCCTTTTGGGTGATGGTGGGTATCCCTGCATTGCTCATCCCATCACGCTGCTGACACCCTACAGGGAACCCATGAGGAATGTGGTTGAGGCCCGTTACAACCAAGGCACGCTCTGTGGTGGAGAGGGAGCATTTGGCATGATGAAGATGGAGAAGAGAGCAATATTTCTGGAGGCACTGAAAGTAAAACCAACCTTTGCAATGAAAATCATTGCCTGCAGTTCAATTCTGCACAATCTGTGCATCAGCAAAGGGGACTGCTTGGAGCCACAGATGTTGAGCCACAGCAGGACGACACCAGGAACCAGCAGGACGAGCAAAGTGGCGTCCGTCTGCGAGGACAAATTTCTGCTTTCCTTCCAGCTCCAACGGTGACACACATGACTCTAGAAGACCACGATTATTGTTAACATGTATAAAATAAATGTTAACATATAGAATGAAATTGTAAATCTGTACATTTGATATTTATATGAAAATCCTTTTGAGATTGTTCAAAATGGCTCAGATTCAAATATTACATGTAAATAATTCATTTTTGTTCATGCATTTATTAAACAAATTGCAAAAACAACGATGATGTTACATTTTTTGAACAATATTTCCAACTCAAGTAAGCTTAACAGACTCTCCTCTCTCTCTTCCTCCCTTCTTGCTCTTTCAACAAAAACCTTTACCCCAATATGACAACGATTAACAGTTTAATGATAAATCATGAAGACTAATCTGATCAAGTGTGATCACTCATCTGGCACGAGGTTGCCTAAAAACAAACAGGCTGTCTTTCTCCATCCGCAGATGGATCAGATTTTCACAGATTTTTGTTGTTTCTTCATTTCTTCATCTTTTTGCTGTAACTGATGAACTTCTGCTCGTTTCTGCAAACAAATCTCAGCTGCACGTCGGTGAAGCACACAAACATCCGCCTAACCCGGCCTCCATCCATACTCCCAGGAGGACTGGAGAGGGAAGTCAAATTTCTCCTCAGGTCACGCCTCTGCAGGTACGGACTCCGCCTAATCCCCTGTAGATAAAGTAAAGGTAAAGATGGCAGATGGCAACATTTTGATTGATTCCAACCTTTTCTGTGAAAATATGAAGCCTCTATTCACCAACAAGATTGTCTTAAAGAACTCCAAGAAGAAAGTAGAAAACATGAAACCAAGCCAAAACAGTTATTTCAGTCAGACAAAACTCTTGCAGTAGAATACATTTATTTTCACATACTTAATTTACATCTTAGTTGGCATTCACAAACTTTGATTGGCATAAGGCTCTGTACAATTCCATGAGATAACTTCCATAAACTTTAGGGTAAGAAACCCCGAACGGAGCCCACAGGTGAAAGCCGGGGAGGAGGGTGGGGTGACGAATGCAGCGCTGCGGTAAGAAAGAGAATGAAACCGGCGCGGCGGGGGGGCTGCTCTCCTGGTTGGGCTGGGGCGGCGGTCTCTTTCCCTCCATGCCTCCCTGCTCTCTGGCTCTGGGGGCCTTGCGGCGGTCCTGCTGGCCCTGGCCTGGGTAGCGGGCTTGGTCGCCCGGGCAGCGGTTGTTCCCTGCCGGTTCCCGTGTGGCGTTGGGGGGATTCCGGCTGCCGCTGCTGCGGCAGGGGGGGGGGGTCTTGGGGTGGGGATGGCTGGGCACTCTCCCTCCTTCTTTTCACGTTCCACCATCCATTTTAGAAGAACATAAACACTCACCTGAGCACAGGTGTTAGCTCACCTTTGCACTAACAGTTTGCATGACTGAATGACTGAAATATTTCACATTAGTTGGTTTTAAGGCATAAGTATGCGTGTGTGAACAATATCTGTTTTGTGTACATGTCGACAGGTGGACATTTTTGCAGCTAGCAGGTGTGTTTATAACATTTGAGTGTGTGTGTGGACAGGCTCCGCCCTTTTTGTACTACATTTGAACTTTACCATAATGATTAACAACCAGTAAACTTGTTGCTTTATGCTGCTTCATGGTACTTATCCCCCTTCCCCTCCTATTATCACCCTCCCACTCCCCCTCTCTCTAACGTCCCTCTCTCTTCTTCCACTCTTTCCTTTTCCGTCCGGTCCAACACCAAAGATTTTCAAACATGTTTGAAATTAATAAAGTTTGGCCTCAATTCCAAAAGGGGTTTATTCAGACATACCTTTGGTTTGTCTGAAGATTAATAACCCCTGTTGTTAAAGTAAAATATGTCCAACACAAGAGGCCCTCAGCTCTCATCTGTCTGCCCAGCTGTTGGACAGGACAAAAAAAAAAAAAAAAGAAAGAGAATGAACGGCTGCACACCTGGACTTAAATAGGATGCTGAACAGGTGAGTTAATTACCTACCACCCTAGGGGGGAAAGCCACTGCAGAGTTTTGGCTGCCCGAAATGCGAATATCATTCGCTATTTTCAGTCAGACAAAACTCTTGCAGTAGAATACATTTATTTTCACATACTTAATTAACATCTTAGTTGGCATTCACAAACTTTGATCGGCATGAGGCTCCGTACAATTCCATGAGATAACTTCCATAAACTTTAGGGTAAGAAACCCCCAAAACCAAAGATCATCAAGAAGAAAGAATGTAAATGTATAATCAGTGTGTCATAAGATGAGGTGTGTTTCGGCGGCATTCCATTTTCATTTCATTCCATTTCCAAGTAAGACTGCTATGTGTGACCCGGCACCTTTGACCGTTGGGCCGCCCCCTTCTTTTCATTTCTTTTATCCGAGTTCAGCGCTACGAAGGGGACATACTATCTAATGGATTCTTTAGCCAAGGGCGTCTGGAGATGTCGATGAAGACGATGTCCGACACTGTAATTTTCTCTGGTCCCCTGCCAAACTTAGTCAGTGATGAAATGTACAGCCGCTTTTCATCATTCAACCGCTGGCTTTCTAGATGGTGCCCAGAAAACGGCGTTGGTTTTGTGGATAATTGGAGCGCGTTTTGGGGGAAGCCCGGTCTCATGCGGAGAGATGGTGTCCATCCCACTCGGGACGGTGCCGCTCTCCTTTCTAGAAACATTTCTGCTAGCTTTAGTCTGTCAACCTGACAACCCAGAGACGAGACCCGGGCACAGAGCAGCAGTGGAAAACGCTCCTCTGAGCTTCCCTTAGGGTTAGTGCTGGTGCAAAACCCATGCAGGGAAAGTCAAGCAGGTCTGAGCTTTAGCGTATGTGCTGAAAGACAAGTGAAAGGAGCGCGTCATAGAAACCTTAAAGTGACAGACAGCAGTTCTCACAAGCACAATTATGACGTCATTAAATGCGGTTTATTAAACATTCGATCCATTTCCTCTAAGTCCCTCTTAGTCAATGAGTTAATCACTGATAACAACCTTAGTTTACTAGCCTTAACAGAAACTTGGCTCCAACAGGATGACTATGTTAGATTGAATGAAGCAACCCCCCCCCCCCCACTTATGCTAACTATCAGAAATCCAGAATTTCTGGGAAAGGAGGTGGTTTGGCGGTAATATCACAGTCTAGCTTACTTCTCAGCCCCAAAGTTAAAAATGCTTATAATTCATTTGAAAGTATCATATTGTCTATAAATCCCCCAAACAGGAAAACTTGAAAACCTGTTTTATTCATAATTATTTATCGCCCCCCCCCGCCCCATATTCAGAATTTTTAACTGATTTTTCCGACTTCCTATCGACTATTGTCTTAGATTCTGATCAAACTATAATTATAGGGGATTTTAATATTCACGTTGATGACCCCAGTGACTGTCTAGGAAAGGCTTTTGCAGCTTTATTAGATGATGTTGGTTTCACCCAAAATGTAAATGAACCCACTCACTGTCACAAGCACACCCTGGACCTCGTTTTAACCCATGGTATAGAGATCAGCCAGCTGAGTGTCCTTCCTCTTAGCCCCATCATTTCTGATCACTTTATGATTACCTTCCAGTTTACTTTAGAACTTGCTACTGCCCCAGTGAATAAGAAACATCTTAGAAGAACCTTAACTGACCGTTCTGTGTCTGAGTTTAAACTTTGTTAATGATGCCCTACAAGCCCTCAGGAGTACACTCGATGTTGTTGCCCCCCTGAAACCTAAGTTCGTTAGACAAAACCGAGTAGCACCGTGGTTTAACGCTGAAACACGTTCTCTCAAACAAGAAACCTGTAGGTTGGAAAGAGAATGGCGCCGCTCCGGTTCAGAGCAGTCTCTGAATATCTGGAAACATAGCCTATTAAATTATAAAAAAGCCCTGCGTAGAGCTAGAAGCCAGTACTATTCAACCTTAATATCAGAGAATGGAAACAATCCCAGATTTCTTTTTAGCACTAGTTGCTAAATTAACTCACAGTCAGAGCTCAGTAGAACCACATGTTCCTGTTTCTCTCAGCTCTGATGATTTACTTACATTTTTCGATAGTAAAATCTCAAATATTAGACATAAGTTAAATCAAGTTATTCCTACTATCAGCCCAGAGCAGGCTGGAGCGGTAGAAGTGGAGGCATCCTTAGAAACCTCTGTAACATTAGACTGCTTCACTACTTTAGATCAAGTAGAAATAACATCAATTATTACGTCCTCCAAATCCTCAACTTGTCTGTTAGACCCAATTCCCACTAGACTTTTTAAAGAAACTTTTCCCCTAATTAATGATCCCATATTAACGATGATAAACCTCTCTAGAAACGGGTTACGTGCCACAGTCTTTTAAATATGCAGTTGTTAAACCTCTTCTGAAAAAGCCCAGCTTGGATCCTAACATCTTGGCCAACTATAGACCGATATCAAACCTGCCCTTTATTTCTAAAATCCTAGAAAGAGTTGTAGTTAAGCAGCTTTACTGCCACCTACAGGACAACAGCCACTTTGAAGACTTTCAGTCGGGGTTTAGACCCCACCATAGTATGGAAACTGCACTAGTTAGAGTCTCTAATGACTTGTTATTGGCTTCAGAAAAGGGACTACTTTCTATTCTTGTCCTGTTAGACCTCATTGCAGCTTTTGACACTATCGACCACAGTATTTTACTCCATAGATTAGAGCATGACATAGGGATCAGAGGATCTGCTCTCCAGTGGTTTAAATCCTATCTGTCAGATAGGTATCAGTTCATTAATGTAAATGGACATTCCTCTCAGTGCACTCGAGTTAACTACGGAGTTCCACAGGGCTCAGTTTTAGGACCCATCCTGTTTACGCTTTATATGCTACCCCTAGGAAACATAATCAGGAAACACAGCATTAATTTTCATTGTTATGCTGACGATACTCAGTTGTATTTATCCATGAAACCTGACCAGAATGACAATATAGAGAAACTAAACGCCTGCATCAGAGACATCAAGACCTGGATGACAATTAATTACCTCCTCTTGAACGCAGAAAAAACTGAGGTTATTATGCTAGGTCCTAAAAACCTGAGAGATGCTCTGTCTGCTCAGATAGTCTCCCTGGATGGTGGAAGTATAGCCCCCAATTCCACAGTTAGAAACCTTGGGGTTTTATTTGACCAGGATTTATCATTTAAGGCTCACATATCTCAGGCGTGTAGAACTGCATTTTTTCACCTGCGGAATATTACTAAGATTAGAAATCTACTTTCTAAGAGTGATGCTGAAAAACTCATCCATGCATTTGTTACGTCGAGGCTGGATTACTGTAACTCTTTGTTAGCAGCGTGTCCTAAGAGTTTCTTAAGAAGTCTCCAGCTTGTTCAGAATGCAGCAGCTAGATTGTTAGCAGGAACTAGCAGAAGAGATCACATCACTCCTGTGTTAGTTTCCCTCCATTGGCTCCCAGTTGATTCTAGAATTAAGTTCAAGATCCTCCTGTTAACCTATAAGGCCTTACATGGAATGGCCCCGTCCTACATTAATGACCTCATAGTCCCTTACCATCCAATCAGAACACTTCACTCACTAAATGCAGGACTGCTTGTGATTCCTAGAATTAGTAAAAGTACAGTTGGAGGTAGAGCGTTTAGCCACCAAGCCCCTGTTTTATGGAATAAGCTCCCAGCTCATGTAAGATAGACAGATTCGGTTTCTACATTCAAAGTTAGACTGAAAACATTCCTCTTTGGACAGGCTTATTGTCAGACTAGTTAGTATTCAGAGATTATTTAACTTAATGTTAATTGTTTAAATTAAACTTAATAACAATAACTATTTGTTTTAAAAGGCTGCTAGAAGTTGAAGCTGGGGTAACTATGGTGCGCTGGGGCTCTGTCCTCTTTTCTGTCCTCTTTTCTTTTCTTTTCTCATCTGTCTCTACGGTTCCTCTCTTCTCTACTTTTGATCATCATTTATCATTTAGTTATCCATGCCTCTGTTTGGTGCAGTACGATTCATGTATTGTCCCTTTTTCCCTCTCCCCTCCTGGGGAGTGGGAGTGCTTCCAGACTCCAGTTGGCCCATCCGCGCTCCTGTTCCTGACTGTGTACTTCGTCTCTGCTCCTGCTCCTCAACCTGGCTGTGGTTCCTGTCTCCGGCTCGACTCGCGCCCCTGACTGTCCCCAACCCCGGCTGGATGAAGCTCGTCTGCTGGACTTTAAATATGTAGATGTAGAGTTAGATAAGTTAATTCTTCTCTATGAGTTCTGGTAAATCGCCTGTCCGTCCTGGGGGAGGATCCCTCCTTCATGTGGGCACCCCTGAGGTTTCTTCATTTTTTTCCAGAATCCGGTTTTTTAGGAGTTTTTCCTTACCGCGAAGGGGGGTCTAAGGGCAGGGATGCCAGTATAGCTTAGTCAGTTTGTTAGTTTATTTTAGTATTTTCCTATTGACTCTTTGTATTCATGATCCTTTTGAGTTCATGTTTTACTTCAAAGCCCATCGAGACGACTGTTGTTGTGATTTTGGGCCATACAAATAAAATTGAATTGAATTGAGATCCATAAGGGATCGTAGGTTTTGATTGACTGAACCTTAAATTTTGTAGAGGCGGAGCATATCAACCTCTAAATGTAGATGCATCTAGCCAAGTGTCATCTGCCTAAGCAGGGCAGATAGAAGACTGGCTTGTGGACACAAGAATTAACTCTTTAACTAAAAAGCTTCAGAGCGTAAATGATGAAGTTTCTACGGTCAGGGCTAATTTGCTCATGGTGTTATTTAAACACCAACCAAGACAACCGATGACACATAAGACTATTATCTCACTCTTTAAGCCGTAATATAATCTCCATGGCTAGTTTCTCATAACCACACGATCCCTAAAAACCGTTAGAGCCGTGGATTCTGGCGGCCGGACGTACACAAACCACTCTTCATAAATCTTTCTCCCCCAAAACCAGAGGGCCCAACCACAGAAGAACAAGCGGAGGGAGACTGAAGACACAACAGGCATCATCATAACAAAACCACTCCAAGCATTGAGAAGGACATGCCAAACGCAAGACATGACTATCCAGAACAGGAACACGGAGCCCAGGATCAAACACCCGGAACAAGAACACAAGATAAATGGATGACTGTGGGACCAAAGCCACAGCAAAATCAGGTGGCCCAATCATTGAACAAACAGCCATCAACCAAAGAATGATATAAAATACACGCTGCACAAAAGCGAGAGATGACATAAAGGAAGAGGCATGCACCAATGAACCATCCAGATCCAGAAGAAGAAAATAAATCCGGACGGGTTGAGGACCATACGTCGCAAACAACGCGGTAGCCCAGATTAGAAAAGGAATTCAAGCCACAAAGATGCAAAAGACCGGGCATACAGAGGAACATTGACCACCGAGAAAACATCAATAATGCACAAAAAAAAAAATGAAGGGGAGCCCATAACCTACACAAGTCCAGTACAGGGCTTGCGATAATTACAGTCGATAGCATGAGGACCGCCAGGACAGCTGAAAGGTAAGCCGATAAACACATTGAGTGCCGACGGAATGCCGAGAAACGCCACCGGGAGGCATAGAGACAGGACACCAAGGACATCAGTGATAACAGTCATCCCCAGCCACAAATCGCGTTCGGAGTAAAACGTGGAGAAGGCATGGGCAGCCGAAGTAGGAATAAACCAATCCGGAAGGCGCACGAGGAATCAGGCCACTGACGCCAGAAAATGACTACGAGGCGCCAACAGGTCCAAACAAGTTCCAACAACATGAACACATCCGAGGGCCACACTCAGTGGCGGCCTTGAAAATGAACCACACCGCGAGCAGGCGGAGGCGACGAACGAAAATCGCTGAGTGAATCAAAACAAGCCACAGATGTTGCATAAAAGAGACAAATCATGAGCAAAAATCCACAGAGGAGAAAGGGGTCCAACAAAGATCAAACCAAACGCTGAGAAAACCACTAAATGCACAGCAGCAATGACAGAAACACCAAAATAAAGAGAGTCACCAAATAATAAAGTCAGCGTTGAAAAACGACAGGCAAAAGTCACATTCGGCTCCTAAATTACATACAGCAACAGATAAAACGCCGAAAGCCACAACTAAAAGCCACAACTAAGTCAGCCAGCATGAGAAACCTGTCCAGACGAGGACCACCAGCCTTAAACCACAGGAAAAACCCCACAACCCCTGAAACAATGACTGGATGCAGAGCCACAAAACATGAAAAAGAGCCAGGTAAACCACAGAGTCAAAGAACATAGAACTACAATTCCCAGGGTCCTTAGGGGCGTGACGTCATCGAAGACGGGGAACAATAAGGAAACAGAAAAGCTTTAGAAAACACAACAGAAAAACACAGGAAAAGACCGCCTGGCCGCTCACCGCAATGATACAAACGGCCACAACAGAGGAGAAAGCCTGGACGGCTCCCGATCTAACGCCGCTGCCGACCCGAAACACCGCAAAATGCTCACCCGCCGCAGCGACGCGAACACGCCGGGCGCCGCCACCCGCCCGCCGAACTGCCGCGGAAGGAGAGACAGACGCGGCGAAACGAAAGCCCCCACATCAGAAAAGGTGGGATCACTATCCAAAAAGAAGGGGGAAATACTTCAAGATGCCAAAGAGAAGGAGATCAGCGGGCATGGAACACCAGCAACGAATGCGGCGCTGCGGTAAGAAAGAGAATGAATGGCTGCACACCTGGACTTAAATAGGACGCTGAACAGGTGAGTTAATTACCTACCGCCCTAGGGGGGAAAGCCACTGCCGAGTTTTGGCTGCCCGAAATGCGAATATCATTCGCTATTTTGCTGCAGCTTTGATTCACTCATTCAGACGAATGAAACAGGAAACAGGAACAGTCATTTCAGTCACAGGACAAGAAAAAAACAGTTCAGTCACACCAAGACAGACTCCTATCTGAATGAAATCCTGTATTATGAGGACCTTTTTCTCTTCAAGTAAAATTTACAATCTGTTCTAAATTCGACAATAAGGAGGACAGAGAGTTTATATGAGCTCGTTTATTGGAAAAAGTCTTGCTGCAGAGCTTTGGACGACTTCTAAAAAAGATGGTCAAAACCAAATGACAGTTTTCTAAACAGGAGGAAACAAAAGCCGGAAACATCCTCCCAGAGTCAGATGTGTCAGCTGATGCTTTTGTTCTGAAAGTGCCTCCAGAGACGTGATTTTGTCAAACATCACCCCGAGCTTTCTGAGACTTGACTGACCGGAGGAGCTCAGATATCCATGTGCTGTTTTCAGAGTTTCTGTCTTCTGATGATTCCAGTAAGAATTTTTATTGAGTATTCATGATCTGATCTGATGCTGGTTAAACAATCCAAGAAAGTAGACTAAGGGTTGTTATCTTTTTCAGCGAAATGTGATCCTGAGGGAATTTATTTTTCTTTGACGGATGCACAAAAAAGGCAGGAGACGGAGGTACAAAGGCTCAAATTATTTTATTACAAAACGTTCAAACCAATTAAAAATAGACCTGTTTAAAAGACATGCACAACAACAGATTCAGTCTGCTGAGGACCAGAAGAGTTAAGGGAGGTGGAGGCTCCCAGAGAACAATCTAAAATTTCACCCCACTCACGTGATGCAGACCACACACACACTTGTGAACCCTTCACCCAAGGACACGTCACTCCAAACTGGGGCAAGGCCTCCACCTAAGACTCAGGACTGACACCTGGGTCCTCAGCACTTAGGGAGGGGGGAAACCAAAGGTGGATTAACACATTAAAAATGCATAGTTAAAACACAGTTCTAAAAGAATTGTATAAAAATTCTTAAAACAACGATAAAAGAAACTCTCGTAAGGGTAGATCCGCCCGTGGGGTGCTGTTTAATGAAGAGGCTGAGCTTTTGTTTTAGTGGGTGGTGAGGGAGGATTCAGGCACGACGGCCCGTTTTGTCCTCCTTTGCGTAGGCTCAGTGGCAGCTGAAGAGCACCTGAGCCCGGCAGAACCCTGGTCAGAGTCCACAGGGATTCTGGACACGAGCAGTGACAGTTCTTTTAAATATTTCTAAAAATTCAATATATGAAAAGCAGCAGCTGTTCGGCAGGCGGGAGCATCAGAAAGTCCCTGGCAATACAAGAACAGCAAAACATTACAAAAAGAAAAATGCCTTAAAGGCAAGCGCAGGACTTGACCCTCACCGGCTCACCAGACAGACTGTTCGTCACCTGGGAGGCGCGCTCAAATGCAGAGGCTGTATTTTGGCTCAAAATCTGTGCCTGCAGTTCTCATCCGGAGCTGAAACAGTATGTAAGTCTGAGGCAGCGAACGAACTCCTGTAATCAGCCTACCACCGCTACATTACCTGTGAGGCTAACCGGAGGTGTGCAACAGGAAGTGGGTGGTTCCAATCGCCAAATGCTGCCCATGACCAAGTGAGGCCTTGTTGGCAGACTATAGCCATGGTCTAAAAGCAACAGCCGATGATATGCTTACAGAGGAGCAGCTTTGCCCCTCCCCTACGGCCCTAGGAAGCCTATGAAGTTTGGAGTGTTGTACAGCAGTGGGCCGTGACGTCCGTCGCACTGGTACGCTACTTCTATCCCGGTCAGCTGGTAAAGTGACTCCGGAAGTAGAGGGAACAGCAGCTGCCAAGGCATCACCCTCAGAGAAGACTGGCGCAGCCTGCCCAAGATGCTATTCCGGTCGGTCGTCCTCTACCGTCTCACTAGTGCAGTCCTCCCTTAGAACAAAACAGTCCCAGTTCTCTATCTGGTCCTCTTGGGATAGAGAGGGACCTTGGTGGGGGATGGCTCAGAGGGCAACCAGCCAACTCTTTGTCTGGTCCTCGCCCGACCACGGTGATCAGTAAGGACCAATGGACTTGCCGGGGTCTACAGGGGCCATCCCTGAGGGAAATGGTGTACACCGAGCCCCCCTCTCTGGGTGCCTTAAATACTCTGTGCACCCTGTGATTCCACAAATCCCTGATTTTCTGTCGTCCCCTAAACCCCAGGTCTCGCACTAAGACCAACTGCCCCTCACTCAAAGGAGGGTCCCTTACCGCTTCATCATGACCTCTCTTTCTGCGATCAGCAGCTGCGAGCAGCTTCTCCCTGGTGCCCTCAAAAGCCAGTTTTAGCCGAGCCTTGTGTTCCTGGACCCACTCCTGAACAGTGCCCTCCACTGGCTCCTGTACTCTTCCTAATAGGAAGTCGACCAGAAGCTTTGGCTCCTGTCCAAACATCAGAAAAAACGGTGACCCACCCGTTGACTGATGGGGAGTCGTGTTATAAGAATATAACAGCTGCGGCAGGCACACATTCCAGTCTCGCTTCTGGGACACTGGTAAAGTTCTGAGAAGGTCATGGAGGGTTCTGTTGAAGCGTTCACACTGCCCATTACCCGCCGGGTGGTAAGGTGTGGTGCGAGACTTCTCCACTGCATAGAGGTCACAGAGTTGTTGAATTAGGGTGCTCTCAGAGCTCCGACCTTGAGCAGAATGTATCCGAGCTGGAACGCCAAATTTTGAAAACCATTCTGTGACCAAGACCTGGGCCACTGTTGTAGCACGCTGATCCCGATTCGGAACCAACACGGTGTATTTACTAAATACGTCAGTAATGACAATAACATTCTCTATGCCACTGGTAGTTGGCTCCAGCAATGAAAAGTCCATAGCCAAAATCTCTTTGGGCCTGGAGGCCAGCAAATGACCCATGGGGGCGCAGGCTGCAGGACGAGTGACTTCAACTACTTGGCAGCGCTCACACTGAGTGCACCAGTCTGCCACCTCAGCTGACATACCAGACCAATATCAGCGCTGGCGTAGCAGGTCAAGGGTCCTGTCTACACCCTGGTGACCATGCTGCGGATGGATTGCCGTCAATACTTCCTCCCTGAACGAGCCAGGAAGCAAGATTTGCAACACCGCCTCCCCACCATCATCCCGAAAGACCCTCCTGTACAGAACCCCACCTTGCTCAACTAGCTAGTTCCACTGTCTAAGCAATGCTAGTGTGGGTGGGGACAACTGTTTACACTCCTCCTGATTTGGGCGAGTCTGCCGTTCCCAGAAAGGCAGACACTCCTTCAGAACAGAATCAGCCCTCTGGAGTGAAGCCATGTCTGAGGGGCTGTGATGGGGCAGGGCAACCATAGTGGCCTGGGTTGTACCAACAGTCTCTGTCTGTCGGATCTGCTGCAAAGACATGGGCAAGCAGCTAGGTGGAAGAACATCCCTCCAGGCCGGCATGTCTGGAAAGTGCTGTCTTGACAGAGCGTCTGCATTTCTGTTGCTGCGCCCCGAGCGGTACCTTATCTCCAGGTCAAACGCTGCCAGCTGCGCTGCCCACCGTTACTCCATGGCACCAAGCTTAGCGGTGGACAGATAGCTGAGGGTATTGTTGTCAGTGTACACAATACACTTCTGTCCCAGAAGGTACTCCCTGAATTTCTCAGCCACAGCCCATTTAAGTGCCAAAAACTCCAATCTCATGGAGCTGTAATTGACTGGGTTCCTATCAGTAGGCCGCAAGCCTCGACTAGCGTAGGCTATTGGCCGCACCCTACCCTGTTGTTCTTGGGAAAGAACAGCTCCAAGGCCTCCGTTGCTAGAATCGACCTCTAAGATGAAAGGGCGGGAGAAGTCTGCATACGCCAGCACTGGTGTTGTAGTCAGCTTAGTCTTTAAAGCTTTAAAGCTGCGCTGGCACTCCTCTGTCCAGTGATTACTTACACCACATGCAGACTTTTGTCTGACCTTGTTCCCCTCCAGCTTTGCCACTAACCGGTGCAGGGGTGCAGCCAGCTTGGAAAATCCCTCCACAAATCATCTATAATAGCTGGCAAAGCCAATAAAAGAGGAGGTGCTGACGGAGGTCCACCAGAGGCATGGCCATCAAGGAGTCAAGAGGACCCTGGAGTTGCTGCGTCAGCGGTGCTACTGGCCAGGGATGGCCGCTGACGTGGCTGAGTGGTGCCAACGCTGTGAGTGGTGCCAGATAGCCAAAGCAACTCGCCCACCCACTCGCAGCCTTATGGGGCACTTATTAGCTTTGCGGCCAAACAAAATCTTCTCCATGGATTTCACGGTGTTGGAGCCTACCCACAATGGGATTGAAAACGTCCTGGTTATCACCGACATCTTCAGTAAATACACGCTGGCTGTGCCCACCCGTGATCAAAGGGCCTCAGAGTGGTTTTTGAAGTTTGGGGTCCCAGCACGGATCACGCCCGGTGGCGGTTCTACCCTGAATTACTCCCCGGGCGAGGTCCTCCCCAGGCGCCCCCCCCCCCCCCCGCCGCCCCCCATAGAGTCACTTTGTCCGTGTCAGCTGACATGTTTTATTGTCATTGAAATTAGGAAATTGATTTTTTTTTTAAAAACGTTTATCAGAATTCTGCACTGCTTTATAACAGTTATCAGAACATAAAAATAAAAGGCCATAAGCATGGCAAAAACAAAGTTAGGTAGGAAAATATTTAATCAAACAAAATATTGAATACATAATATAAAATAAATATTATAAAGCACAAATCTTATATCACTTAAATAACACGCTAAAATAAATATTATAAAGCACCAATACACTAAGAACAGAAAACACTAACTAAAACCTAACCTTTCTAGTCTACCTTGATGCAAACTCGTCAATAACGTTATCATATGAAATCTGCTCCCCTGAATGATTGATACTAACAACAGCAGGTTAGTGAGTTACTCCTCAGACATTGGTGACTTTAGGTACGACCTGATCAACTGGAGTTTGGAAATTTTGGAAATGTAAATAGTCATGCTCTATATCAATCTCTACTTACGAGAAGAAAAATGAGCTCATGTTTGCTGTCTTCAATCCTTAGTCTGGTACATTTTAGTTATGACCTGTTACATTATGTTTTGTCACCATAGAGTTGTAGTAAATGATAAATATTCATCTTTAAAACTACTTACAGATTTATGCAAATTCTATAGACTTATATTATAACCCAACATTCGTAAATAAATAATAAATAAACCTCATACATGCAGGCTCAAAATTAACCCCTAAATCCCTAGTTAAAAAACATTGTGAAAACGTTTGAGCTGCTACAAATTATTCTTAAAGTAATGGCCAATCTGCAGCTATTTGTCCCATAAGCATGTTATGACAGCAGCATCAGCAGCAGCAGCAGCAGCAGCTACTATCACAGCTTATTAACATTATGAACTAATATACAACAGCAAAACACAACAAAACCTCTGTGTTACAGCAGAGCAGACAGACACATGAATCATAACTAATGTTACAAATTAAGCCAGAGTAAAAGTTAAAGAAGAAAATCTTAAACATGATGTTATTTGTAACATTTTGGCTTACTTTAGCTTTGGTCATCGACCATAAAGGTTTTCATCAACAACGTTGTTGTTGCAGGGCAGGTAGCATTAGAATTTAGAAAACATGCATCTAGCTGTGAGGACAAACCCTTTTCTTTGTCTCTTTTCTCCTCTTTCTTTACTTTCTTTAGGCACCAGATGACTTTGACCTTTTTTTTGTCCATATTTCAGATGTTTTTGGCATTTAGCACAAATGTCCTCCCGAAGGCATCAAGTCCGTCGACTAAACCAACTGTCACCTTAGTTTGACAACATTGTTTTGTTTTGCCCATTTTTTATTTGCGCACCATAACAGCAACAAATACCACCCAAAAAAGCATGATTCTTTATACCTATATAAAAAATTTAGGTTATAGAATGTCACCGTGTGACTGACTTGTAACCCTTGTGCTAATCTAGGGCACATTTACCGTTGGAGTTGGGTCATCTAGATTCACTAGACAGAAGCTCTGAACCTTTCTTTTTTTTCAATGATTTGTGAATCTTCACTGGTTCAATGGATTACATGAAAATTGTCCACCTTTATCCACATTTGTCATGGTAGGGAGAACACGTCAAAGTAAGGGTGGGGTCATCCAAGACAGCACAAGGGTTAAAAAAGTTTTATAAAGTAGATTCCACCCCCACGCCCTCGTCCCCCACCTGGCCAATTCATTTGGAAGCGACCCACAGTTGAACTGATTCCCCGCAGCCCCCCCCCCCCCTTCTTTACACATTTCCAGCAGGAGCGCATTCTGCTGCACCCAGGGGCGCCAATTCGCTACACGGCGGCGCTGTCGCTGTTTTTATTTTTCTTTATTTCATCGAGTACTGAGCCGCGGCCCGCGACTGCCCCCCCCCCCCCCCCAGACGATCCAGCCAGGTTTGGCGCATGCGCAAACGCGGCGGTGCTCCGTGCTCACCTCTCAGGCGGCACCCTTCACCCCGCGCCCCCTCCCATCTCCTTCTCACACACATTTGCGTCTACTTCTCAAAGACAGGAGAGAGAGAGCGCAGCTGCGGGGCAGGAGCGCCGCCAGGTTTCAGGCTGTTAGAAACTCTGGGACATAAGCAAACCAATAATGGTGCATACATTATTTTACAGGGCTGAGCCGCCGGCGCCGCCCCCCTTCATTTTTGCGCCCCAGGCAACCGCCCGTATCGCCCGTGCCTAAAACCGCTACTGATCACGCCATACCATCCAGCAGGTAATGGTCCATGCGAGCACTTCAACCGCACCCTGCATGACCTATTGCGCACCTTGCCTGTCTCCCGTAAGCGGGACTGGCATGCATACCTCCCACAGCTGCTGTATTCTTACAACACGACCCCTCATCATTCTACTGGTGAATCACCCTTTGTCTTGATGTTTGGTCAAGAGCCGAGGCTCCCAGTGGACTTTTTGTTGGGTCATGTAAAGGAGCCTCTGGGTGGGACTGTTCATGAGTGGGTCAAGAAACGTCAGACCCGCTTAAAACTTGCATTTGAGGGTGTGAGGGAGTGGTTGCAGGAGGCAGCTCATCGCCGGAAGCAAGCACATGACCAGGAAGTACGAGATTTTCCCCTTCAGGAGGGGCAATTGGTCTTGATTGGTGTGTGCATGCCACAGAGTGGGGTGTTTTGTTCTATTTTTGGTTGCCAATCTCCTCCACGTGGGTCGGCCCAGCGCTCCGTTTGTAAGCTTCGGCCCTCGAAGGGTCTCCTACCATTTTTCCCTCCCCAGTGTGATTGCGTTCTTTGTTTTTAATACACTTAGTGTAAATAAAATTACTTCTAACTAGTACCACGTCTTGGCCTCATTTTAAACAATAATCTGCGCGCCTGTGTTGCAGCGCTTCGGGTTCCCCGGACCCTGCACCTGGGGTGGCGTTGTTGCTTTTGATTTTTTTTATCTGCTATGACCACTTCCCACATTTGGTTTAAAAAAAAAAAAACCCTAAAGATAAAAAAAAACCCTCCAACTTTAAACCAATAAAAATGCAACGACAAACATATTCTCCAATAATTTTAATATAAACAGTTTATTTTTGAATAATTTACACACAGCAAGATTTTTTTTATTTCCATTGCAACTTTTTTCTTTAAATTTTACTACTTGGCTCTCCTTTAAAAACATAGAAAAAATAAATCATCAAGCGTTCTTTTAGTCATGGCACATTTTTGATCCTGTACAAAATGCATTTGGGTTTGTGTGTGAGCGTTAAGTTCAGTATCCGTGTTACACAGAAATCATGGCATATTCGGATCCAGTGTGGGGGCTGGGGGGTGGGATCCGAAGAGATGTGAAGTGATCTCTGTGGGTTTGCAGATTTAGGGTGTGGACAGTACAAACACACATCTCTTTGTAATGTATGCACACGACACATCCCAAAAATGAACACAACAGCATTGGCAATTTAGTTACAAATATTAAAGAGGTATCCTGCAAGACTAGACGCAGCACTCTGGGGGCCATCTATGTGCACTGAGGAGACTTCAGGAGGAAGAGGATGGACGAAGAAGGACTGTACTCTGAATGGGAGAGGAAGCAAGAGGCAGGGAAAGAGACAGTAAAAAACTGGAACAGACCACTGAGTTTACAGTTCATCACATTAATGACACCAGGCTCAAATTTAGGATTTGGAATGGTTTTGTCCAGAGTTGAGAAGCTAATTGAGGAGGAATCCCATTTTAGAAAGTCCTTAAAGTGGACAGCTCGGAAATTCGGACTAATTTCAAGTCTGCAGACAGTTGGTGTAGCTACATCCCAACCTGATGCAGGTCATAGTAGAGATTTAGAGAGGGTTTCATGTTTGCTGATGAGATGTGATGAGAAAAGGCGGCTGGTTGGTGGTAATCTGCAACTTCAACACTAGGTGTCAGCATTGAGTATGGAGTCAAACACTCTCAAGAAAATCCAGTTTTGTTTAGACATTTTTCTTAAGCCTATTTTTTCTGAATGAATATTTTCATCTCTTTAGCCCTCATGTAAAAATAGCATATCCCCAATGTTGCACTAATCTGAAAGATTGATTTAGTCAAAATTCTAAATGGGTTTTAATACTTGTGTCCTAACAGAGATGTCCAGTGGTCTTTCCCAGTTTGAAGGAATCATTTCAGGAGATGGAAGGTGATTCATCTGACATGACGGGCTCTGCGGCGGGCGCTCCAAACGCACAGCTGAAACATGCAGGGTTCACGCAATGCTGAAGTTTTCCTAACAGCTCAGACTAAAGTTGTGCTGCTGAATCCACTGTGTGTGGTGGGCTGTCACGATGGAAGGAAACAAAAATATCCAATCTTTTAGATTTAGAAAAAAAAGTTATATACACGTTGATACAACATTAAATTCATAATGTACAAGAGTAGTAAAACCTTACAGTCAGAAAAAGTAATTGTATTTATCTTCCCTACTAGGCTTTGAAAAAAAAATCAACATCTCTAAATGGTAATACTTTTTTTCTTTAAAACACAATAATACATCAAATGCTTTGTTCTCCCCCTGTGCTGCGTTCTGAGCATGCTCTGTTCAACCAAAGAAACGAAAATTCCCTAAAATCAAGTGCTATTACCATTTCAGGGCCGACTGGTATTTACAGCTATGAATCAGTTCATGACAGGAAATGAATGCATTCCAAACATTGAAATGCCACCATCTCTTGCTTTCTCTGTCTTTTCTTTATTGTTATTATTCTTATTATTGTTATGTGCTTTGGGGAGTTGCTGATGAGAGGCAAAGACAGAGAGCATCAAATGATCAAGCTAAGATAGATATTTCATGTTCCATGCACAAAGCAAACTAGAGCTCAGCAGAGTACAGACACGAGTTTAACAGTTTTTCTCAATTTTGGTTAAAGTCATCAGTCTTGTAATCCAGAATCATCTCCGCCTTTACATAAAAACGTTTCTTTTTTTTGGGGTGTGGAAAGTCCTCTTCTTTGATTGGTGGAGACATGCCAGTCAGGAGGCAGTTCAGGACTGGGTGGGAGGTGGGGGGTCAGGCGGCGCCTGTAGTCTGAGCAAGGCACTGGGGGTCATGCTTTGCCACCCCTGACCTGCAATGCTCCCAATCCAGCCACTAGAGGGCAGTCAGAACCACATCAGAGGAGGCCTGATTATCCAGAGCAGGGAGAGTTTGTTGGGCTTGGGTTTTTCAAAGGGTGCTGAAAACTTGGGTTTAGTCAGAGACAAAAAGGTGGGCAGGTAGCTTTTTCTTCCTCCTCATCCTCTTCATCCTCCGAACACAAAGCATCCGGCCGCCTCCCTGAGACGAAAATGTACAATCTTGATTTGATGTCAGTTGATAGTTTTTATGGCACACAGGATTGTCCCAGTCCGGCTTTTCTCCATTGCAGGGGGTGGGGGTGTTAGGCCCTCTCTAATATAAACATTTTCACAAGCGTGTGTCCCGATAAGCCGCAAAAGGCTTGATCCATGGTGTTGAAGACAACAACAAAATTAAAAGTCCTCTCTGGATATTCACAGTAGAAAAAAATATATATACAGACAACGTGGGATTTGAACCGACAAACTGAATGTAGGCCTTCTGTTCAGCCTGAACTCTGCTGCAGGCGTGACAAACCGCTGCACACAGTTAGCTTTGGATGCATACAGGTGATCAGACTCACTAAACGCCACAGAGACTGGAGGTACGCGGCGCCAAAATAACCAACCTGTATGCACACACACACACACACGCACACACACTACAGAGAAAACACAAAACAGCAGATTCAGTGCCTGATAAGTTTGACTTTTAAAAAGGTGCTACAACTGAAATACAAGGTAGTAGACTTCAACACCTGTGTTTAGAAACCAGCTACAAAATCTAGATGTGCAATACAAAAAATAAAAAAGGCCAAAATCTAAGCTGTTGCAAAAACAAAAATATTCACATATGACAGATGTGTGAGAGCTTTCCCGAAACACAAAGACACACGGACTGTTTTGGTAAGTGAGTAGTGGATAAAGAGGCTCTTTGAACGGATTTTTCCCAAAGCACTGAGGTAGACTTCGGCCAAACACGAAGAGAAGAATGATTAACCAACGACAAGGAAGCAAACCAAACAAATGACTACAGCTGCTGCTTAACGCTTCCTCCACCGGACAGGTCCGCCTCTTCGTCCCCGTCAACCCCCAAGTGACAACAGTAATCGGATTCAATAATAAATAGCGGGTGGTGCACAGATATGGGCACCACCTGAATTGCATATGGATGTGAGCACCCCCGCAGAAGCAGCAGAGCAGATGACAGCAGGAGATGTGTTCTCATGACAGTAAGGAACATGGTTTTTGTTGTCCACAACTGAAGGACGTCAGGTTTTTCTTCTCTTTTTCATCTATTTTCACAATTATTTTACAAAATACAGAAGCCCTACATGTCAACTCCCCATTAGGGGGCTGAAACCTACAACTCATGTTTCTGAGAGAAAAATGCTGCCCAGAAGAACGGCTGCAGCTCTGGAACAGAGATGAAGGCCGTCTGTGTGTGGGATCGCCACAAGAAGCAGCCTGGAAGAGGCTCTGGCTTTGAAAGGCACTGGTTCAATGCGACAACAGCTGCTCTGCTTCCATCTGTGCTTGCAGACGCCCAGGAAAACCGCCACCATGATGCAGCTTGGATGGCCTGAACACCCGCACCTTCAGAAATCCCGCTCCTGCTGATGTATGATGTTACGGCGGCCTCCAGGGCCAAAAATAGGAACCTTTTTAAACTGACGACTGGTTTTCCTCTGCTGGATTTTAGTGCAGCCAACAAATAAATAATGACCAAACTGTGATAAAAAAAAAGGTTTTTCATGCTGTGAAGAATGAAAAAACAACAACTCTGAAGGAATTTGGGGATGACGTAAACTCTGCAGGCCGGCAGACTAAACTGAATCCTGGAATGTCACTGCTGAGTGAAATATCCACAGCCCAGCAGATCTTTACTGCTTAACTGAGAGCAGAGCATGAGAGGCTCAACAATCCAAACCACTGCCGATGTCTCCCATTAACCAGCTGGAAGTTCCCTTCCAACTACTATCGTGGAAGTTTCCACCAGGGTTCATCCGGACCGGTGAGTGGGAGAGCCAACACGATTGAAAGCATTCAGAGCGATATGTGACGGTTTTTGAACTCCCTCCATCTCTGCAGGAGTGGTGGATTTGTCCCCAAATATCGACTGCTTTAAGACAATATCTTCAAAACTGTGTTGTTTTAAACATTGGAGGTGTGGTTGGAAAAGGACTGAAATCTGGAGAATCTAGGAGTAAGAACCTTAACAGAGGATGGGTAGGATTTCTGGAACAAGAAATAAAAGAAAAACCACAGAAAACCTGAAAAACTAGCAAATCTGGTGAGGGGCAAAATATCAAATATTTACAAAAACAAGAACATACAGTATATTATATTTAGAATATTGGTTGAAAAAACATATATACACATATAAATGTATATATGATCAAAGCAGCAGCTATTGGTCAGTCTGAGGAACGCTTTTGTCCAACTTTTAACTCTTTAAATATCCTTCAGCCACAGTCATAGTGAGGACACAGAAAAAACAAAAGAAAAATATGTTTACAGCCAATAAATTAAAACTACTCAAACACCAAATGAATCTGCGTGTAGTTAAAAACAAAAAAAAGAAAGACCAAAAAGAAAACCTTCCTGTAGGAAGGCCTCTTTGTTCTGAGCCTTTGCCAATCACTGATTGAAGTGAGAATACAAAAGGTAGGAGTTGCGAGCAGAAACAGACACTTCTCCTTGTTTGGAGGCCACACAGTAAAAAGGCCACAATCTGAATAAAAAGATCGTCCAGAGAAAAAGCCCCCAAATGTGGAAATGCAGGTTGGCAGGAAAGGAGAGTCCTGGAGTTTTTGAGCAGCCTTCTTGGTTTTTTAAGGTTTGTTGTGTTCACTGAGCCCCCCACCCCACAAACACGCACACACACACAAACACCCCCTCAGTGTTTCAGGAGTCATTGAAACATGACGATAGTGAAAGAAGTCTGATGTGTCAGGGAGCAAGCGTATAGTAAAAAATATTTGCACCCCTTCCCATCCATTCAGGACAGCCACAAGGAAGAAAAAGAACAAGTCCTGAGATCCGTTTCTTGTTTTTCTGAAGAAAATCCTTCCAAACGACACAGGAAGAGAGGGGCAGGAAATGTTAGGAAGGGCTTGATCGGGGTAACAACAGTATTCTCCCGTTCTTCTTGCCCCCGTTCATGTGTGTGTAGGGAACGTGCTCCTCGTAGTTCCCCCTCAGACCCACGGAGGGAACGCTGTCTCTGCTTAGGCTCTCCTCTCTCTGGGAGTAAGAGGACGGGTCCAGAGGGATGCTCTCCATGTTGTCCAGGTCCAGGTCAAACTCCTCAGTCTCTGGGACTTTGTTGTCCTCACTGTGGAAGAAGGACACCTCATGGAAAGTGGGGTGCAGGTCGTCCCGCAGCATGTCGATGATCTCCAGGAAGGTCGGCCGCATCTTAGGGTTATACTGCCAGCACATCTGCATGAGGCTGTGCCTACAAACGGGTTTGATAGGGAGACCGTCAAACAGAATCAATGACATTAACAAGTTTACAAAGGAAGTAAAAACGTTTAACACCATTTTTCCATGTAAAAGTTGGACTTAACTTCTATAAAGTAAATCAAATCAGACAGAGGCCGTCTTCTGTGCCATTAATGGACCCCACATTCTATTTTCTGATCGTCCTCATTGGCTGAGCGGCTGCACCCGCCCCTCACTCTAACCTTCTGCCACTCCTGTCAGAGCTGTGCGTTTCATGAGACAATTCAACACGGCGGCTTTGCTGTTGGTTTATCTCCATAGCAACCATTCTATGTTTTGGTTGCTGGTGAGTGACGAACAGGACTAGATCATTTTAGGAACATTGGCAAAAGTAGTTTTTTGGATTTCGTAGGCCACAAAGAACCTTTTTGTTAACCACGCCCACATTCCTTAAATGTTCCTATCACATGCATCACATTTGTTACAATGTTCTAGAAAAAAATGTGGGAGCAACAGGGGAGTACGTTTTTTGCAAACTCGGCACGTGAACGCCGTACAGAATCTAGAACGGCTGTGGAGCAGTGGTAGGGCGTTCAACTTCTGATTAGAATATCGGAGGTTTAATTCCCGCCTTGCCCGCCCATGTGTTGAAGTGTCCTTGGGCAAGAGGCTGAACCCCACCTTGTGTTGTGGAAGGTTGGCGCCAGTGTTCGGCTGTGAAGCCGCCATCCGTGTGTGACTGGGTGAACGGGACTGTGACTGTAAAGCTTTGGGCCTTCGAGGAAGGTAGAAAAGCGCTGTACAGGTATACGCCATTTACCATTTGACCAATTACAACTTCTGATTTCAACATTTTTTCTAGGTTAGCTTCCCAATGATGCTCGAGGAGTTAGGAGGTGATAGATCGAAAGCCCTAGAAGTTTAAATTAATAGATGAGGTAAAGGCGGTTTTTTATGCAGCAAGGATTAGGTACAATAAGAAAGAAGAACTGAGAAAACAATCTGGCCTTTGCAGAAAGAGAAGTCGCTTCTTGCGAAAAGAGAAAAGTGAATATTTACATCCTCTCTGGACAATTGTCCGGCCGGTCCAGGAATCCTCCGTCCATAACGAACTTCAGGACCTGCTCATTGGAAAGCCCCTGGTAAGGCTGCTCTGCTAGAGTACTGATCTCCCACAGCACAACCCCAAAAGACCTGCAGACAAACACAGACAGGGTTAGAACCAATCAAAGAAATCCCTTTATGCGTTTGACCAATCAGATGGACACCTTCACATCATTGACCAATCAGGTCTTTTATGTCAGATGTTCGTCTCCTATGTAGAAAAGGGTCATTTGGACTATAATTTAAGTTATGTTGACTCTCATTTAAATTAAACTGTTGCAGTAAAATGTAAATGATGTTTTTGGTTGTTTTGCTATTTGCAATATGGATCACTAATATCGCACATCGCGATTTTCCTCATATCGTGCAGCCCTACAGGATTTCAAAGAATTAAATACTTTTTTTTTTTTTCCGATACTGTATTTATCCGTCAATGGGGAAATTCTTCTCCGCATTTGACCCATCCCCTGGGGGAACGGTGAGTTGCAGCTGCACCGCGCTCGGGAGGCGGTAGCGTTAAGGGCCCTCACTGAGTGATGTCAATTGCTCGCCATTGATATGGTAATTGCCCCCAGTACCATTGCTCATTCCCCTCCGGGAATCGAACCCTGGATTTCTGCATGGTAGCTTTTCCATCAACTCCATGAATCTATTTTCAATAAAGCACATTTTTATAATTTTTTAGGCCAAAAAAGCTGCTTTTCTTTTTTGAATTCCAACTTTTGATAATAGAAATAATAGAAATTCAGTGAACAGTTTTTCATATCCAACTGGTGTCTGAGCGCACAGCCCCTAAAAAACGAGCGTTACAGCTGTGTTGAACAGACTTGAATTTCTGTGTCTGAGGCATCAGTCAGACACGTTTGACAAACCCAGCTCAGCAGAAGCAACGCACCAGCAGTCTGAGTGAGCGGTGAAGACGCCGTCCTTCAGGGACTCCGGGGCCATCCACCTGACAGGAAGCAGACCTTTCCCTCCTTTGCGGTAGTAGTCCGTCTCGTAAATGTCTCGCGTCATGCCAAAGTCTGAAACGAAGAACAGATCCTTCAGCTGTTTGTGAACAACATAACAACCTCCCCAAAGGTTAGAAAGACGGAATCACAGATGACCGTACCCCCAATCTTGACCGTGTAGTCCTCTGCCACCATGCAGTTCCTGGCTGCCAGGTCTCTGTGGACAAACTTCTTGGCGTTGAGATAAGCCATGCCGTCTGCAATTTCTGCTGCCATCTGGAGCATGTCTTTCAGAGACGGTGGCGGTGCGCCCTGATGGGTTGTTCTACAAATCACACAAAGGCGTCAAAGCTTCATCCAAGTTTCAGATATTCCATCAGAGGAGGGCAGAAGCCACAATTGGGATTACAGATTAGAGAATCTGCTCTGACAGAGCGGAGTAAACAAACAGACCTCAGAGTCTGGCCTCAGACTCCTCAGATAGCTCTTCAAATCCCCATGAGTCATCAGTTCCATGACCACCAGGGTAGGCTGACCTTTAGACACGACACCGAGGAGTCGCACCTGCAGGAAAATGAAAAAAACATTCTTGTTTACACGCAAAATCTGCCAACGTCCAACGTGGCCTCCTACATCCACTGAAAACCTTCCAGACTGCGGCCGTTGAAGCACTATGAATCTAAAATGCTTCTCCCCGTTTCCTAGAGTGACTTTACAGCACTTCACCAAACAGGTTGCAGCTTCTATCAATGGCTGCAAACATTTGAATATCTTATCACGAGAAGGTAAAAGCCTGAACCGGATGGCTCATCGGTTGATCTGCTGCTTTAGAGGCTGTGATGAACGATATCAAACTGCTGAGTTAACATTGACCTGTGTGGTTTTTCAGGGCTGATGCCAATTATTAGTAGTCCAGAAGGCCAATAACCAATATTCAGAGATAATGTCCTTTGCGGTAAAATTGAAAATATTGGCATCAAAATCGACAATAACCAACAATTTACTTTGATTACTTAAAAAAACAAGTAAATTTTAAAAGTCAAACAAGTAGCTCCTTAAGGTAAGAGCTGAATGTGACACATAAACACTTCTGTCAAAATGGCAATTCCCCTTGGGTTTTACTCGCCTGGGGGTGACGAACAGGTCTAGATCTTTCTTAGAAGAATCTGCTAAAGTACATTTTCAGATTTAATATGTTCATATTGTATGTTACATCATTTTGTTCAGCTAGATCCAATGATTCATGCATTACATTTTCACAATGTTCCAGTAAAAAAAAGTGCAAGGAAAAGCCAGCACGCCACATTAACGCCATTCAAAATCTAGAAACTCCAAAAATGTTTGTGATGGTGGCTGATGTCAACCAGCGAAGGAAAGGGCCATAGTTCTAACCCGACACAGAGCAGCGGAGGCCATCGCCTTGGCTTTTTCTCAGTGCGAGGACAGCAACATTTTATTTAGAAACGCGGGAATACGGCCGTTAAAAAATATTTGCGTTATCGCATTATTAACAGAGATGTTTATTACAATTTCAGGGGAGTTTTTTGATGGCCATTCAGGCCAATCAGAGGGCGCCGTGGGCGGGACAATCCTGGAGGACAGAGAGGAAAGACTGCATCTGAGGCAGACACGTCAAAATAATTATTGGCAGAATAATCAGCCTGATAGATAATCTGTCGACCCCTACAGCTGAGTGGTGGTTTGTTCCTGTTTGTGAAGAGGAGCGTACCACGTGGTGACAGCTGAAGGCCTTCATGACCGAGGCCTCGTTGAGGAACTCGATCCGCTCGCGCAGGCTGGCCGACTCGTTGACCGTCTTGACAGCAACACGCGTCTCTGGATCTCCTTTGACGATGTCTTTGGCGATTCCCTCGTACACCATGCCAAAGGAACCCTGGCCCAGCTCTCTGAGCAGCGTGATCTTTTCCCGGGGAACTTCCCACTCGTCAGGAACGTACACTGCACACACAAACGGCCATTTCTCAGGGTGCATCAGCGTCTTTCTCTGCTCTTTCTCCCCCCTGGGATATTTTAGATGTTGTCTTAACTCTTACAAATACAGATGAATTATTAAACTACACAGGAAAAATAAAAAAAGTCAAGCGAGACTAAAAAGGAATGTGCAGGTTTGTGTATACTTTAATACATGCAAAGGTTGTAACTGTCATCGATTGGAAGCAAATTGTCTATTTATAAATCTTTCAGAGAAAACAACATTTTCCTTTCCAAAACATTCAGCAGTAACAGATAAGGACTGTCTTGAATGTTCAGTTTTTCATCTTACTGTCATTTGCACTGAAGTACTCTGGGTTTGGTGAAGTGATGAGGTCCCCTAGAGGTCCTTCTGTTTGCCTGGAAGAGAGAACAAACAGCCTGAAGCTGTCTGGTTTTGCATTCTTCCTTTCCCATGGCTTTTCCATCAAAAACACCTCACCTCTTCTTGATGACCACAAAGACGCCGGCCCCCACAAACAACAGCAGAATGAAGCAGATGACCGGGCCACTCACTATCCAAACTAACCCAGGGTTGGCTGCGTTGGACAAAAGTTTCCACGTGAAATAAAAACAACACGGACTGAAAATTACTACTCAGGAGAAATGAAAAGATTTGCCTGCAGTCTTACAATGTGGCATGAAGAAGTAAATGGCTTCCGTGAAAGAGCCGTTTCCAGCCAGGGAAGTGGCGCGGACCCTCACGCTGTAGTTTCCGGGCTGCACGAGGGGGAGTTTGGTGCCGTTGGTTTTCAGGTAAGCGGGCCGAGACACACAGAGGGTTTGTTCCTGCACAGAAAAGCAAAAACAGAGCAATCGTGAAAACTAAAAACAATACCCAGCTGAGGGGAAGTCCATGACTAGATTAAAAAAATGGAGTTTTTAAAGCATTTATACTTTCATTATTCTCTTGACCACCAGAGGAAAAAAAGGTTTAAACTACAATTCCCAGAGCCCCACCCCTTCCCATTTGGTATGATTGAAAAGCTCCAGATGTCCTCTGTACACACCAAGAGAAGTTCACCAAGTTGTATGCAGTGGTTGGGAGATATTCAGATTTGGGAACAAAAAAAACAAAAACAAAAATCACATCTGCATTATTGATGGTCATGAGCAGGGGTCGGCAACCCAAAATGTTGAAAGAGCCAAATTGGACGAAGAAGCAAAAAACCAACATGTCTGGAGCCGCAAAATATTAAAAGCCCTATTTAAGCCTAATAATGAAGGCAACACATGCAGTATGTATCTATTAGCTATATTAGCCTACTATCAAAATGACTTACGGTAGTTGCTACAAATACATAATGACCATTAACGATTAAATGTTTATTTGCCCTGCAGTGCATTCTGGGAGAATGTCACATGACTGCTCTGTTGTGCAAGTTTAACTTCATTACAATATCAATGAATTATGTTTCATTGCTTTGATAAAATTAAAGAAATGTAAATGTCAAGGTTTTACCCCAAAACTTCCGACTTCCCATGAGCCTTAGGGGCTGAAGGCAGGGCTGACCCCCGGGTGGCTACAATATTGTAGTGGCAATCATGTATATTTTAGGTTTGTTAGCAGCAGGGGATTGTGGGACGCAGTCCCCTGATCTGATTAGGGCTCAGCATGAGCGTTTCTGTTTGTCCACGTTTCTTTTCAAATGGCAGTTTTGTTGTTCCACCTTAGTTTATTCTTCCTGTTATGTTTGTTTCTTTTTGTTGGACCGTGAGTGTGGAGGAGGAGAGGTTGATGACTGCTGTGCAATGTTCAATGTGAAGCGTGTTCAAAAGAAATGTGACTTGTAATGTCGGAAAGGAGCTTCCCTTTCTACCCCCTCCTCTCTGAGACTGTGCGGAGTCGTGCGATGTCAGGGACACGGACTGATCTCCAGCGCAGCTAGTTGACTGACAGCTCAACTTATGGGTAGCTTGGCTCTCGTTTTCCAGCTGCAAGTGACGTATCTGCTGGGCGTTACAATTTTAAATCTACACGCTCTTACAGCGTTGGAAAACGTTAAGAATATTTGTGTCTTGTTTTTCCTCCTACAGAAACCATATTAAAACAAAAAATATATTTCTCTCTCCCATCTATTTACATTTTCAAACATTTTTGAAAATGCTCCAGGGAGCCACTAGAGCAGCGCTAAAGAGCCGCATGCGGCTCCGGAGCCGCGGGTTGCCGACCCCCGCCAATGAGGATATGGCAATGTCCAAAAAAAGTGGAAATGTTACTTTGGTTAAAAGATTTTCCTTCACTTTTGTACGACAGCTGGGTCGCTCGGTTAGTAAGGTGGAGGACTGACATGCAAGCATTTTTAAAGCTAAACTACAAGAAAACAATGCACATTTTATATATTCTTGACCATTTTTGTCAAAAATGAATCTAAAAACTAAAAAGGTTGTGTTCTAAGACATTTCAGCGTGCTCTAAAGCTTTGAAACGGCGTGGACGGCTATGGCCTCTGTGGAGGGCGTGTGCAGCTCCTCCTTGCCGCGGTGCTCCCCCTCCTGCCTTTGTCACTATGGTAACGGAGCTGCCACCAGCTCCTAGGGACAGGCTGAGCAGCGATGAATAACAATGAGAACAGAATCTGCACATTTGCAGCAAGTAAGCAACAACAGTGAAGCCCGCTGACAAACCGTTCATGCTGGGAAAGGCACTCAGAGGCCGACAGGAGCGTCAGTTTTCTGTTCTGTTGGTTTATTGACCTTTGTCCTCCCACAAAGCTTGATAGGATTTGATTGTTTCGGACACTTCCTCTACCTACAAACGTTGGTTTAGAACTGACCTCCTTCTCTTCAACCCTCCTGTAGAACACCTCGTACAAAATGATGAGTCCGTTGGGCGCGGGAGGAGCGTTCCACTTAATTAACACATAGGGAGGCTCGGTCATCACGATCTCATGGGTCACTTGGCCCGGAATGTTATCCGCTTTTTCTGTTGGTACCAAGCAAAGAGAAGAAGAAAAAAGGCTTGATGTGAAGTCTGTACAAGATAAAAAATGAAAATAGAAGCTAACTTTCTATCAATCTCTGTCACTTCAACTGATGCTTTATGTTTTTATGTAAAATAATGAAGTTAATCTCACTTCTGTCAGTTCACACAAAACACATCCAATCATGTCTTTACAAGAAAAACATCCCACGCATTAAAAAACCAGGTTCATAAGATTGATGTTAGTTTTATGGCCAAAGAGTTGTCATAGGAAATCTAGCAAGTCAGATTTCAAACAGTCTGAACGACCCAAAATGGACGGTTTTATGTTTAAAGCTGTTGTGTTAAAGACATTCTGTTTTTGGTGCATAAGACAAAAAAAGAAAAGACGTTTTTCTGTTAAAAGGCATTTGTATTTATTGTTTTAAATGCAAACTAAGTCATAAATATCTAGATTGCATCCATTTAGGTAAAAGAATTGTATCGAACAACCACAAAGGTGGTTGAGTTTAAAGTCCCACTCCAATTATTTTTTTATCTTTGTTCAAAGCGTTCCCAGTGGTCTTTTAATCATGATGATGCTGTTTTTAGCCAAAATCAAAAAACTTGTTTCTAGGACATATTTTCTCCAGAGTGGCAGGAATTCCTTAGAAATTCACTCCTGAGATGCAGGTGCAACCCCACCCCACTTCCCATCACCCATGACTAGAGCTGTGCCGGTGTGGGATTTTTGATCATAACGGTGATGAACCAGTAGGGGGCACTGTGTAGTGGTTAACAGCACAACCCAACATTAGCGGTGCAACATTGGAGCTATACAGCCGACTGCTACAAGCTTTTTCAAACAGCATTTTCTTCATTTTAATTAACCATTTGAATAAAGAAATACTCAGAAATGCAATTTGGAGCTTAATTTTCTCCATATATGTCCTCCATTTTTAGAAAAATGCCACAAGATCACATTAAAAACACCAAAATCCAGATTTTCATTGGAGTGGGTCTTGAACCATGAATGGAGACACGTATCGAATTCTCGTGAGGGGAAAGATACATACCCCTAATAAATCCCTATGTTTGTGTAAATGAGCAGACAGTAGTTACGGCAGTTCTCACCCTCCGGCATGGTTCTTTCACTGCGAAAATTAGCCAGGCTGCAGCCTTCAGGGTCTGTAGGATGATTGCACGCTATGATCTCTATTTTGTAACTTGTGAAGTAGTGCAGGTTACCAATGACAATCGATTCCTTTGAGACCACCTTTAGCTCCACCTGGGCAACAAAAACAACAAAAATGATTCCACTAATGCATGTCAAGGATTTTTTTCATCTTAAGGTTTAAATAAAGCTTTTTCTTGAAACAACTTTGGGACAAAAAACACAAATTACTTTAATAAATACAAATGGAAGACTTTCAAAACATATGAAGACAGTTATAGAATGTGAATTTTAGTATTTTTGAAGAATAAACGGGATAGAAACTAATATCTGATCTCACTGCAACCACACCAATATTTTCAAGGGACCTCCAGATCCCGCCTGCACTACAACCTATCCATGACCGTACCCACAGACTACTGAAACCCCCCTGACCTGAACCCTCATCAGAAGCTGGAGAACACATGCTGCACTGAGGTTCTGTCCTCTATTCTCCTCCACTTCTCCTCTCCTCTACTCTTCATAATTCATCCTCTACTCCTAAGCCTATTGCTGTAAATATTGGGCTATATAAATAAAATAGAATTGAACTGAATAGCACATGACATGTTTGTTGTTAAATGGTGGAACCTTAGAGCTGTCTTCATCGTCAGGGAGCACAGTGGTGGCATTGGCCTCAATGCTGGACATGGTGGACATTAACAGAGGAGGATCGGTGGCGTTCGCAACCCCCACCGAGCGGCGGCGGCGAGATGGTCTGCAGGTCAACGGAAAAAGCAGCGTAAACGCTTGTGCAGAAAAAAAAAGAATGAAAACAGGTTTGGATTCTTTGGTGTTAGTCATTTCAGGAAACTCTCAGCTTCCCTCCCCACTAGAGGGAGCCATGGCCCGATATTTACTTCAAATATCATCTGTCCGTCCCAACTAGAGGCTGGTTCCCCTCCTTTGTCGCTCCGCCTGCCTCCAAACGGCAATTCAGTAGAGCAAAAAGGACAAGGGTCTACAAAAACACGTCGACTTAAGGTCCAGTGATGAGACTCACAATAATTTCATGAACAATAGAACCCTTGATCCAGAATAGTTCTCTGGGATCTAAAATGTTGTGAGTCAAAAGACAGAAGAAGAGCTGCTACATTAGCGTCACTCTGACACAAAACTACCTGTTCTGGACCTGCTAAGCTCTCACCTGCTCTCAAAGACTTCATTATGGAGGTAGTTCTCGAAGGTCTTGCGAAACTCGATCTCTTCCTGCTCCTTCTTCAGCTGGCTGTCTGTCTTGGGGCAGGCGCAGCACTTGTCCCCCGAGGTGGGCTCATCCGTGTGGTTCCACTTCTGCTCATCCTTAATGTCTTTGTTTGTTGGAATTCTAGACGGCAGCTTTGCTGCTTTGAGGGACAGAAAGGACACTGTAAACGGCGGGAACGACTGGTCTGCGGGTCCGTCTGGAGAAGGCGCGCGGCAGATTCTCACCTTGGAGGCAGTAGTCAAACTTGAAGAGGTCGCTGTCCTCCAGCTGCCTTCGATAGATGACCTTGTAGTGCGTGATGTTGCCGTTTGGACTGGTGGGAGGTTTCCATTTCAGAATGATCTCAGAGGATGACTTTGACGAGGACACGGGGTCCAGGGGGGCAGAAGGTTCTGACAGGGACGGATAGACAAAAATACTGCTATGAGGAGGAACACACAACAACTCCTTTGCGTGTACCAGAGCAGCACAAACCAATGAAAGAAAAAGTCAACATTGCCCTGATTTTACCAAACTGCATCTTGATGTACAGCAAAACCTCATCATCTGGACCTTCTGGCATGAAGACCTGCATTTTCTCTCTGTTTAACACGCTTGATCTGTTCTATTCAGTAGCCTTTAGTCGCTCACTCTGGTTTTTAACCGTTTACACTTAATTATGAAATACGTCTATCAGCTAAATCGGCAACTTTACTGGGGAACCAAACGGAAAGAATGCTCTTCATTTTCTTTGAGCTCGAGCCAACTGACAAGTTTTCCTCATAAAAAGTCGTCATCACCAGCATAAAAAAAAGTTTCCACCTCCTAGTTTTTTTTCTTTTCTTTCTCTTTGAACCGTTTAAACAGAACGTATCAAAGAGGCCAATTTAAATGTACTTTACATATCAAGATAGAATTCTGCCCAAAAAAAAAAAAAAAGAAAAGAAAACAACCGCAACAACAGCAATGCTCATCATTGGAGGCCAGCAAAACAATACTGGTAATGATTCATGACGGAGGAGCGTGCGGCACAGCTGTTATGCCTGCCAACAAACACCGGCTGTTTCAATAGGAAACACTAAACAAAGCAGTGCCTACAGGACAGAGCCCAGTGGAGACCGTAAACCCTTATGGCTGTATTTCAGCTTCACTCACTGGTGGAGTTTGTTCGGACGTAAATGATCTCGCTTTTCGCTCCGTGGACCTGATGCTCGTCAGACGCAGAGAGCTGCGTTTTGACCATGATGGCGTACTGCGTCCAAGGTTTCAGCGGTCCGATCAGGTGCCGCGGTTGTTCTGGTTCTTTGCCGGTAGTAGGGCGAGCCGGGGGGTCAACGTCTGCAATCATCCAGCTGTTTGAACCGCAGGCATCCTGTCCGTCAAACTCTGTCACGTTCTTGTACGGCCTGGAGGAAATCCAGATAGAAATTGATAAACTGAATGTAGAGCAACAAGATGTTTCTGATAAAGTTTAAGCTAACAACACTCTTGACCACAAGAGGCAAGTTCCGAATGTTGCTTACACTTCTCAGCCTGCTTTGCTTTAATGCAGTGGTCCCTCATTTATTGTAGAAGTTAGGTTAGAAAAATATCCAGTGGCAGATGAAATCTGCAAAGTAGTGAGCTTTATTTTTTTTAACTATCAAGTTTTAGGGGTGTGAAACCCCTCTCCCCGTCAGTTAGACTGATTGCATCCACAGTACCTCGAGATCTTGTTTGTAACATGCTAAACAGAAGCCAAGTCATCGTTTGCACAATAACTGTAACAACCTGGTTTGCAAAAAAAAAAGACTGATTCCGCTAAAACAACTTCACTTTGACTACGCTAACTCCCAACCTTTTTAAGTAACACATAAAAAAAAAAAAAACGGCCGACACCGCTACACATTAGCTGCATTAGTGTTTTCACAACACCCAACCATTAACATTAGTTCATTTTAACAGTCCTTCTATTTTAATCCACATTATAAGAAGCACAGTCATTTTTTTTAATTAAGGCTTTTTAAAAGGCAGTGAAAAATACAGTAAAATATAACCAAAGTTCTGCTTTGATCAAAGATTTATGAATAAATGTATGAATGGCATAAAGGAGATAATTGACAACGGTCTACAGCCAATTAGGATGCAGAAGACAATGAGCGGACCTCAGTAGATAAAAGATAAAACCACAGCGAGACCACACCAGGTGAAGAGCGATATAGAGAGGAACCACTGTACGTTCAAACATGCTGGTCACGCCGACTGTCACCCTAGGGCACCCAAAAACTTACGCCTCTTTGTAGAGAACCATAAATCCCAGCAGGTCTCTGAAGTCCGAAGGCCAAAACGCATCCCACTTCAGTATGATCATCTTAAACGAGGTTTTTATGGAAGTGAAATTCAGAAGCTTCGTCTCACCTAAAAGACAAAACACGTTACACTCAGTTCATCATCCAGTTTCATATCTGAAAAAATGATTTATCACTTTGAGGTTCTGATGCTCCCACTCTATTTATGGATCTGTTTTCAAAGCGTTCCCTTTGGACTTTAATTATCAATCAATAATCAAAGACCTGGGTTCTTTTACTAGAACATCCTTTCTGCAGAAAGGTTATAGTTCATCAGAAATTTGCCTCTGAGATGTGGGGTGGACTATTGGCACAGAGCAACCCCGCCCCTCCTTCATTGCTAAGAGCTTGGAGCAGGAAGCTTGTGGCCCGCCCAGCATATCTTCTATGTCACCAATGAGCTGATTCACAATAATTTGAGATACTAAAACTCAGAAATGCAAATTTGACTTATATTTGTCCTCCATCATCAGAAAAATGCCACACGAACATGTTAAAAACACCAAAAACAGGATTTTCCTCTGACTGGGTGTCTGACTGGGTGTCTTGTTTTGCTAGTGTTTTTTTTTAATTCTTTTTCATTTATTTTAAGGTAACCCCATCACCTCCATTCTAATATATTGTTAGTAAATGATGGGCTTATCAGAAAGTGACCCCAAAATCCCCATGACAGCCTTTCATCTTACAGGAGGCTTGGTCTCCGTTGGTGCGGACAGCGATGTCGTTCTTCTGGTTGCGCTCTTTGGCCCCCGTTACCTCTTCCATCCTTCTAATCTCAGACATGCAGAGTTTAGAGTTGTAGTGGAAGAAGATCCGACCGTTCTCTATCGTTAGGTTGTGCTTGGACCAATCCCACAATTCTCGGAGGTTCTGGTTGTCCAATGCGTAGAAAGCATATGTACTAAAAAAGACCAATGAGGAAAATGTAAACCAGCTCTGAAAGCAAAGGTTGGCAAGTGGACAGAAGAGAACTTACTCTCCCTCAAGATGTTCCCCCTTAATGATTCGCAGTTTTCGCAGAAAGGAGAGCGACACCAAGGCGTAGGCTCTGCGCACCATCAGGTAACCGGTGATCATCTCGATTTGCCCCAGACTAGACTCCAACTCAGCCGCTATGTTATCTGCAAAAGGAGTGGATTCAGACAAACCGAACAACTGGAGGCCAAGCAGGGCTGAAGAAGAACACAACTCACTTCCTCCTCTTATCTTTATGATCATGTTCCCATGAAGAACAGTGCAGCCTCTTAAAGCCTGGGCAGAGGTTACCGAGTCAATCGTCTTATTTCCAATGCACAGTTTAGGACATGGACCGGCACAAGGCAAACAGGTCAACCTGCATGGGGGACACAAGGACAGATTAGCGTGAGCGTGCTTCCATTTACAGAAAAACTGAGGAAAAACCAATCGTTATAGCCGTCAGAAAATGAACTTGTGAAATGAGTGGTCACATATTTGTGTATGGAAGGGTTGTAATGACGAATGAAACAAGACTGACTGGACTGCTCAATGACGCGTTGGTGTGGCGCAAGCAGCACCTGACATGGCAATTTCTAAAGTACAAGGCGGATTTTCCAATAGAGGAGGGGTTAGGGTTAGGAGGGGAAGGAATTCTGTTACTAATAAAACTCTCATCCACATCTAGATCCTGTGTGAAATAAACCTGCTCAGAAGCACTAAAAGCTATTTTTTGAGCCACTTTGACCTTCCAAACCAAAGTCTGCCGAGAAATTGCTGAGAATTCTGGATTTGGATTGTTAGAGAAATATGTCTACACAACAAGGACGTGCCTGACTCATATCTGATTTATTCAAGGTGCTCTCGACGAGACGGAAGGCAAAGCACAGTCTGGAACTATGTTTGCAAAGACTGATTCAATATCCAGTAGACACCTGAGACGCAATCACCCCAGTTCCCACCAGCAGCTACCTTGTGCGCACGCACACACACACACACACACACACACACACACACACACACACACACACACACACAGCATCCTTTTGTAAATAGGCAGTAAAACCTCCCAAAGGGGACAGATTTGTCCCTGGTTTGGAGTTCAAAATCACAGACGCAGAAGTCTTTGTGTCTTCTTTGACTTTGGATGAGCAGAGACGGTCTCCAAAACAATAAAACAGAGCATTTCAAGGCTGTGTTGAGTCTTTCTTCCACCTCTAACATCGTACACAGCTACCAGAGGGTATGCTGCAGTTTAAAAATAAGAAATAAGATTGTTTTGGGGATATTGTGCTATAAACACAGGCAGACGGACCGAGTCCTGCAGAAGATCTGAAAGAACCATCTAAACCTGAACTCTGTGACTTTAACTCTGAAGCCTGTTAGAGCCATCAGGAGGCGGCTGCAGCTCTGGCTCGGTTTGGCCCAAATCTTGAAAAACAATAGTGTGCGTGCGTGTGTGTGCCTGCGTGTTTGCGTGCATGTACACAGCTGTACCAAGTAGATACACAATCCAAGAAAAAAAAACTACGGCAGACAAAACATGTTCATGACGTTCCAAAAAAAACGTTGAAATGTTACAAACACACAAAGCATGAGGCTTTTGGTTTCTTGAAAAAATAACAAAAGCACACGTATCGATGCTTTTGCACATTGTGCATTCTAATTAGTTTTAAGAATGTCCTTGACTTATGCAGTCTGAATATTAGAAAGCTGATGGAAACTGTAACAGTAGAGGACACGCACAAGCATTTCACAAAAAAGAGCCGATGCAAACATTTGGCGCTGTCAGTACATTCTGTACAGATCTCCACATCCGTTTTAACTACACCCTCAAAAATGGTCCACATTGTATAATCCATTCATCGCTGCATTTGAGTTATTTGCTTTATTGCCTGAACTATGAATGGCACAGACCTACTATGTTTCTTCACGGGGAGCCTAAACAAATACATTAAATCCATACAGGTAAGTGATTTTAAACTACCATAATGTAAGAGCTAACATGTCTACTGACCAATAAGCCTTTGTTCAAATGATTTAATAGGAGTTTAAAAATGTCAGTTGGAAACCTTTTTCCATCTAGATACTTTGTCAATGAGGCAAACCGATCTCCATGAAAAGTGGTGTTCCCAAAAACTCAGTTTCCATGCAGGAGTTCAGGAAAATGAACATTTTTTTCTGAAAAGGAAACCGTTTTTCTGCTAAAAGTGCAGCGTTTGCAGTTAGAATGTGGTTTAAAAATCTTAAAGCTGATGGAGAGAATCGGACATGACGGACACCAAATTCAGAAGTCACAGACGACGACTGTGATTACTGATGATCTGAGTCATGTTAGTATTACTAACTTTATCATCTAAAATGTCTGTAACAGGTTAATTTAGTGAAAATGCCTTAAATATTCCCTCTTAATGATCTTTATTTTACTTTACCTTGATGTGACAGCACTGCAAATAACGAGGATGAAGCAGCAGTTTTGTCACATGAATGTTTCATTCATGTGAGTATTTCATCCGCCCGGCTGGAATTTAACCCTTGTTCTTTCCTAGGCACGCTAACGTTGGGAGTGGGGTCATCTAGACCCACTAGACAGAGCTCTGAACCTTTGTTCTTCAATGATTTGTGATCTTCACTGGTGTCCATGGATTACATGAAATCCTCTCCACCTTTATCCACCTTTGTCATGGTAGGAGAACACGTCAATGGAAGGGGGGGGGGTCATCTGGACCCCATAGGATAGCACAAGGGATAAACAACTTCCACGGCCAAAAGCTTCATGTATGTATTCTAAGAGAAGGTAAACTAGAGCAGTTTCTTGATTTTCAAACAAGAATGTTGAGTCAAAACCACATTTAACATGTCAGCGGTTTTCCTTCCAGCACTTTACTTTAAATCTCATTTTACATCTATGTGTCCTTTGAAACTTGAGGAAGACAAACACAAAGGTGTTTTTTGATTCCAAAAACACTGCACTTCTCTAAAATCCCTATCAGTCTGTAACTGAAACCTTGATTTAAATGAAGTCAGCGTAAAGTATTTTAAAATATTTCAGTTCAATTGGCACTTCTTAAAAATGATCCTGCAATACGAACTGGTTTGGAACTATTTTAACTAAAGTCCTTTAGTAAAAATATCCACTTTAATATGATTTTAAAGCTGATTTAACAGATGCAGTGCACAGAGCTGAAGATATTTCCTCAGTAGTTTAGTGAAATATCTGTCTGTCGGTCTGACAGGCATTAAGACGGAAGGAGAAACACAATCGCACACAGAAAATCACTACATTCACAGTCAGATGGTTTTTTTCCCCACATTGAGCTGCTTAAGTTTCCACTGGTCAAATTGTAATCATTAACAACAAAACTTGAAGACTGCAAGAAAACCGCAAAGTGGACTTGATTTAATATGTAATTCCATGAAATATCACTTTAGATGATCAAATTTCAATCTGTTTTCTGACAATGTTCCCATAACTAGTGAGATAGACGGAAAAAAGGGGGAACTTTAGTGAATTTTTATAAAAAGTTAAATGGATTAGGGTTTTTTTTGCCTAAAATGTTACAAAAACTCTTGATTTCTTGATCAACTGATTGGGATTTTTAAGTAATAATTGAATGGATTTAGCCTTATTTTTGTTCAAGGTTTCTGAGAAGTTACAAAACAAACTTACAGATTACCCTAACCCTAACCCTTAACCGTCGTTTTAAGCCCCAAAAGCTCCTCTTATGAATACTTATTACATTTAAAGTTGAAAACGGCCTATCTTTTGTTGGCTGCCTATATTTTCTAAAATGCGAAGGGATGACATGTTGATGCTTCTCTTCTCTGCTGTCAGCTCCTTTCACATTTCGTGTCTTTTGTACAAACATCTGAATGTTTAGCCCTTCTGCTTTAGTTGATGGTGGCATTTGAGGTGTGTGAACAATACGTACATGGTGGAGTTCAGGGTGGTGTATCCGGACGGACACTCTGGAATACAGGCCCCTTCGTGGATGACGTACTCAAAGCAGCTCGCCTCCCGGTCCTGGTTTTGTTTCTTTTTCTGCGAGCACTGGTCGTGGAGCTCCTAAAAGCAAAAAAGCACATGAGTCCTCCATTTCTGCTTGCGTCAAAAGTGTTTTCCTCGTCACCCACCTGGCAAAAAGAGAAGCTGACGCAGCGCCAGCCTCTGAAGACGAAGTATCCCGGAGGACATTTGTCCACGCAGGTGTTTCCATGCTGGAGGTTCCTGCAGGCCACACAGCTGCTGGCGTTGCCCGGCTCTCTGCAGCTGCCCAGGCACTGGTCGTGGCAGCACTGACCCCTGCTGTTGCACGCGCCGTGCTTGCATTTATCCTGGCACGCTGAAGGAAAGTGGAGCGAGAAGAAACGGTTCATATTGGCTTATTACATGTCATAATTCCACAACTGGGATGGAACTTTAGAATGGATGACAAATCTGCAGGCCTTCCTTCCACTTCGGTTTCTATCCCCATTTCTATTTTGATGGGGGGCGTTGAGGACATGCTGTGTATTTTATCATGTCATTGGTGGACGTTTCATCCCTGTGCATTACTCTTGTATAGGAAGGGCTTTAGAAACAATGTTTGATTTGATTTCATAGTTTGTAGGAGTTTACTGACAAGGTTAAAAGGCAAATAAAAACCCAGAAGCGAATCAGTCTGGCTTTACAAGGCCTTTTACTGTAATGACTGATATTTACCTCCAACAGCAAACACATTTATTCACACCTACAGAATTTACCATATCTGCAGAGAAGAGCTATATTTGTGAAGGAATGCTTGGTGAAAAGGCAGCCTGTTCTTAACAGCTATGTGTGGATGTAAACATCGCCACCGGTGCCGAAAGGTCCAACTCAAATTTTGGAAAAGCTCAAATTCAATTCAGTTTTATTTGTATAGCCCAAAGTCACAACAACAGTCGTCTCGATGGGCTTTGAAGTAAAACATGAACTCAAAAGGATCATGAGTACAAAGAGTCAATAGGAAAATACTAAAATAAACTAACAAACTGACTAAGCTATACTGGCATCCCTGCCCTTAGACCCCCCTTCAAACAATAGTGGGACTTTTTTAAAGGGACCCTTCAGCTGTAAAAACACGGTTCTATCCATGGTTTGTTTTCTTCACATAAACTCATTAAAAACAGGTTTTTCTTTCCAATGTGTTGAAAACAGCAACATGTTAGCTTCCGGTGTCCCTGTGTTTCAGTGTCCTGTCAGCTGTAATAACACTTAACTGAACCATAAAAGACAATTAAAATCCTTACACAGACTTATTAACCTAAAGCCTGACATCTAGAATGAGAGACATCTAAATTATGAATCACACATCGATCAGGCCGATCCAGCAGACGAGCGTGTCTCTGTCAGAAACCATGCAAAGGGGGGGCACTGTTTTTCAGTCTGAGCCGGATTCCAACATCACATGAGCCGTCACAGACAAGGATACAGCGAGGACCCCCCTCTTGCCTAAACTGGAAGGCTGCCCAATGTGCTGCCTGAATAAAAGAGAACTGACAGGCTTGTGGGAGGCAAGATTGGGAGGTGGGTCGACAGTGGGGTGCGGGGTAAAATCATAGGGGCAGGAGGTGGGAATGTCTGTGAGGCAGATTTACTAATAAAGCAAAATAAAAGGCCACATGTGGCCTCTGGTGCAGTTCATCCAGAGGTCGCTCCATTTTCTTTGCTGTGAGCTGTAAACCTACTATAGCACGCAATTGTCGCCAGGCCTCCCCAGCCGCCCCGCCCGCCGTGTGTGTACGTGCTGCGACCGGGGGAGGGCTGCCTGATCCCGCTCCAGATCCACGCCGGAGTGTCCCTCCAGCCGCAGATCCACCCTCAGCTTCAGCCAATATATTTGCTGGCTGACGGATGCAGCCATTCAGCGGCTTCTTCCATTTCAGGGAGGAGTGCTGGCCGGGGTTAACCCTGGCCTTGCTGGGCCAGACGGGGCAACCGCAGCCAAGGAGGCAGCGTTACAGTGAAGGCCGGGCTGCTGCTTTGGAGGACCAACAAACAAGGACAAACCCATCGACCGCTGGAGGAAGTCCATTTATTTTCCACTCAAATAACTAAAGTGCTCATTTATTTAAGTTCTCTTATTTATTACAGATAGAAACTCTGAAACATCAGCTCCTCTTCACCAAAAAGAAATATGAGAGCTAAAAAAGTTAGCTGCTAATGCAATTGTGCTTCCGTCAGCTCATTCATTCATGCCCCATCCTCCCCACGTCCCTCGCTACTCCGCTCCACCACAGCGTTACCCAGCCTGCACCAGTGTCTGTCTGCCTGCCTTTCTAGGCCACTGGGCCCCGCCCACTTCCATTCATACAACGCCTTGTTTTGTTTTCATCCCAGCGTTTGTGGGGGGGGGGCATGGACAAAGGGATCATTTCACTGACTTCCGAGGAGAAAAGGTGGCATCAGCATCCCGGTCAGGTTATCTGACATGGAGATAAGCACATGCAAACACGTAAAACGCTCCGTGTTATTCAATCATTTGCTCGTCTCTTCCTTCCGCACCCGAACGGCTTCCAGTAAAGGTTTTGAATGCACAGCCAGATCAAAGGTGTGCTGTGTTTACCTTTCATTTGGCCGCAGCAGTAAAGAGCGGCTAAGTCCCTGTAATAAGGGAGGGAATACAGGAAAGCAGCCAATGGCAGGCAGCCACACACGGCTGCACTTCCTGCTCCTCACATAAAACCTCCCCTTTAATTGGTAGTGCTGTCTCAAGGCAAAAGTGCTGGGAACAATAACAAACATGTTTTTACCCCAGGGCCATTTACTCAGGAGAAAACATGCGCGTCGTCCACACATGCACACAGCTGCTGGGCTCACATTGACTAAATCTGGCCACGGTGGGAGTCCAAAGCTTCAAAAGCGTCGCTGTGAACGCTCCGAGCTGTAAGACGGTCGGGGGAGGGGCTGCAAACATAAACACGCCGATTTCTGGGAAGAGGTGTGACGCCACCGTGACAAGCGGAAGTATGAATGGAAAAAAACAAACGCCTGAATGCACTCACAAAAAAACAAACACTTTTTACTATTAAGCAGCATATTATCCTCCCGCAGCAGCTGACTTTATATTATTGAGTGCCAGTGGCGCCTCCCTATGTTTACAAACCAAATGCACTTACAGTTTTCCTTCATTAACCACAGGGGACACGTTCCATACATAACTGGCAACTGATGCAATCGGCGAAGCACGATTACAGATGTCGAGGGCTGGAAAGGTCCCCAGTTTATACATTTTTCTCAGAGACACTTGTCTTTCTTGTTTGAACTCTCAAAGCTCAAAATTTCAGAAAAAACAAGTTCAATATCATCAAATGTATAGAAAGATCTGATTGCAATTAAAGATTTATGTTACTCACCAAGTAGCACAAAAGGAAATTAGAGCATTTGAGTCAAATGAAATGACTATTCAAGAGCCAATCACGACGCAGAACACAGTACGCTATAAAAAAAAAAAGATGGAAAGTTGCACCAAAAAATCCACTGAACAGTGAGACAGCAAAATATGGAGCTCTGTCTGTCGCTGCATCCATCTTAGCATCTTAGAGTTTTCCAATGTTTTGGCGATTTCCTCTTCCTTAGTTTAGTGATTTTTCTTTCGCCAATCATCATTCACAACACTTATATGGGGTCAGATCAGGATCAGGTTCAAGTGTATAAAAAACTGATTAGAAATGTGAAAAATTGATATTATAAAGTAGAAAAAAATGGAAAACAGTTTAAAACTACAAACTTCACCAAACGTCTGGAGAGAATACAGTAAAACACATCAGAGGAGGGATGACACGGGCGGCGCCAAAGACAGACGATGTTCTGGACCAGAAATGAAATCACCATAACCTCCGTCTCCCAATGTCAATCATGTCCTCATAGCTCAGGGGTCGGGAACCTTTTTGGCCAAGAAAGCCATAAACACCACATATTTTTAAATGTAATTTCCAAAGAGCCATACAATAATGTAGCGTCCCTGTCCCACACCGAGGCACGGAGACTTAACCTCTTTTAAGGTTCTTTATTCTGGTTACTGCAGACCGTAACCAGCGCCGTACAACTAATTCATCAACTCCTCAATCTCTCCCGCTCAGAGCGCTTGACCCAACTTTATATTCTCTCACTGCCGCACCAGTCCTCCTATTTCCCTTATTCGGCCCATAGCTGAACCTCATCGGTCCCAACTACCTAACTGTCAGGGTTCTGACTTTTTCCTTAATAAAGAGAAGAACTTTAATCGTGATCTCAGGTTGGTCTGAGTTGGTCTAAGTTTTGACAATCCATCTGCGATTCACCTTGCTGCATGAGCACACAACCCCCCCGCCCCCCGCTTTCTTCCTCACACATCCCGTCCCTGCAACTGCAGCTCTTTCTCAGAGACGGGAACGCTCAGCGGCAGTTCACAGGTCTCAGGCTGTTATAAACTCTGTCATATAATAGAAATATATTGATAATAGTGCAGACTTTTTTTCTCCAACTCCAAGCTCCACTACTGCTGCTCGCCCCCCTGGCATCGCATCGCGCCCGAGAAGGACTGGTCTAATCAAAAAAAAAAAAGTATAATTAAAGATTTGTCTGCGAGACACATGACCATCAAAAGAGCCATAGGTTCCCGACCCCTGTCATAGCTAATGGGCTCAATTCTCCGCCCCCAGCAAAATCAGGGTCAACACGGAAGCTAAAGTTCTAGGTTGAAACTGTAAACTGAGGACTGAGAGCGAAGAGGGAGAAAAAGAAAAAGTTGAAATTACAAATATATTCTTATTTTTTATTAGGTAATTGTTTCTGTTTTATTATTTTTTGCCTTAGTTTCATACTTACCTATATTTCAAATTTTCAATATTTCTTTTATGTTTACAGAGTGTATTTTTGAATAAAACCTTTTTCAAAAAATAAATTCAAATTGAAAGTATATTTTCCAATTATCAGTTTTTTTATAAACTTTTACTGATCTTGATTTAACCCCAAACACTAAAGTCAATGACACAATGGAGTTTTGTAAAACTCTTTGCTTCACCTTCAAATGACCCCAGACCTTCGCTGTTGAGCAGAACAGGGTTCGCTTGATTCATCTGCACTGGATTTCAGGTCAGTGTTCACATTTTTCAACTGAGCATTTAAAGAAACAAACCCTGAATGTTCTCTATTATTGCGCTGGCCTAAACACCAGTTGATAACTGGAACATAGGTGGACAGAAGTCATTCCACAGTTTATCCCAACAGCAGGACAGTAGAAAAGACCTCTGTCCTTCAAATGGTTCTATGATGGACATGCCAAAGCCTTTATCAGATTTTACCATCAACAGCACTGTTGCATTTTAAATTTAGTTTGGTGCTCATCGTTCTGGTTTACTTTATTACTGGACACAGTAAATATGTTAAAAACATTTCACGATCAGAAAACAGTGGATATTTCTAGCAATAAAAACAATCTAGAAAACTGTTTTTGGGACTTTGTTTCTTTGAAACAAACGTTCATCAACCTTCATCATCTGGACAAAAACAAGCAGTAATGAAATGATGCTTTGGCTCACGTAGTATAACGTTAACCTCACTGCAGCAGAGCGAGGTTAGCCATTACCGTCACCTGGCGTCCCACGGCGTATGGAACAGTTCACTTTTTGTGCAAAACGTTTGAAACGAAATAAGGAGATGAAAGTACTAATATTGGATTCACTATTTCTTTCATCTGTAAGTGACCATGGTATAAGTGGAACATTGCCCTCTGAGGTGTCCATCATCAGAATTTAATGGATGACGCGGAGGCGGGAACAGTCTGTTCAGACGGTTGTTATATATATATATATATATATATATATATATATATATATACTAAAAAAAACTTGCCCCTTTCACCCTCCGTGGGTGATTTCTCACTCAAGCTTGGGTCCTCTACCAGAGGCCTGGGAGCTTGAGGGTCCTGCAGTATCTTAGCTCTGTTCCTGTTCTTTTCTGGACTGAGAGGTCTGAGGTCTTTCCAGGTATCTGTTGTAGCCACCCCTCAAGCGTGGGGGTTACTGCCCCGAGTGCTCCAATTACCACAGGCACCACTGTCACCTTCACTTTCCAGGGTTTCTCCAGTTCTTCTTTGAGTCCCTGGTATTTCTCCAGTTTCTCATGTTCCTTCTTCCTGATGTACCCATCGCTTGGCACTGCCACATCCACCACAGCGGCTTTCCTCTGTTCTTTATCCACCACTACGATGTCTGGTTGGTTCTCCATTACCATCCTATCAGTCTGGATCTGGAAGTCCCACAGGATCTTTGCCCTCTCATTCTCTACCACCTTCGGCGGTGTTTCCCATTTTGACCTTGGGGTTTCCAGTCCATATTCTGCACACATGTTCCTGTATATTATTCCAGCCACTTGATTGTGCCGCTCCATGTATGCTTTACCTGCCAGCATCTTACAACCTGCAGTTATGTGCTGGATTGTTTCAGGCGCCTCTTTGCACAGCCTACACCTTGGGTCTTGTCTGGTGTGGTAGATCTACACCTTGGGTCTTGTCTGGTGTGGTAGATCTACACCTTGGGTCTTGTCTGGTGTGGTAGATCTACACTTTGGGTCTTGTCTGGTGTGGTAGATCTACACCTTGGGTCTTGTCTGGTGTGGTAGATCTACACCTTGGGTCTTGTCTGGTGTGGTAGATCTACACCTTGGGTCTTGTCTGGTGTGGTAGATCTACACCTTGGGTCTTGTCTGGTGTGGTAGATCTGAGCCTCTATTGCTCTGGTGCTCAGGGCTTGTTCCTGAGCTGCCAGGATGAGCGCTTCAGTGCTGTCCTGTAGGCCAGCCCTTTCTAGCCATTGGTAGGACTTCTTGATATCAGCCACTTCAGTTATGGTCCGGTGGTACATCCCATGCAGGGGTTTGTCCTCCCATGAGGATCTGTCCTCCAGCACTGTATCCTCTGCTCTCCATTGCCTGAGACATTCACTAAGCACACTGTCAGTTGGGGCCTTGAGCTTGATGTACTCATGTATCTTGGATGTTTCATCCTGGATAGTGGCTTCTACGCTCACTAGTCCTCGGCCTCCTTCCTTGCGGCGAGCATACAGTCTCAGGAAACTGGATTTGGGATGGAACCCTCCATGCATGGTGAGGAGCTTTCGTGTCTTAACATCCATGGTCTGTATCTCTTCCTTTGGCCATCTTATTATTCCTGCAGGGTATCTGATAACTGGCAGTGCGTAGCTGTTTATTGCCCGGGTCTTATTTTTGCCATTGAGCTGGCTTCTCAGGACTTGCCTTACCCGTTGGAGGTATTTAGCTGTTGCAGCTTTCCTTGTTGCCTGCTCCAGGTTGCCATTTCCCTCCAGAATTCCGAGGTCATTGTAACTGTCCTCAGTGTCTGCTATTGTTCCTCCTGGGAGTGAGATCCCTCCTGTGTGGACTACCTTGCCTCTCTTTGTCACCATCCGGCTGCATTTCTCAAGCCCGAATGACATCCCAATGTCATTACTGTAGATCCTGGTGGTGTGGATCAGGGAGTCAATGTCACGCTCGTTCTTGATGATTATGATGATGATGATATAGCTTGATGTCATCCATGTAGAGGAGGTGACTGATGTTGGCCCCATTTCTGAGTCAGTATCCATAGCCAGTCTTGTTGATTATTTGGCTGAGGGGGTTCAGACCTATGCAGAACAGCAGTGGGGACAGAGCATCACCTTGGTATATCCCACATTTGATGGACACTTGTGCAAGTGGCTTGCCATTGGCTTCAAGGGTGGTTTTCCACAGCTTCATCGAGTTTCCTATGAAGGCTCTTAGAGTCCTGTTGATGTTGTACAGCTCCAAGCATTCAGTAATCCACGTGTGTGGCATTGAGTCATAGGCTTTCTTGTAATCAATCCAGGCTGTGCACAGGTTGGTGTGTCGTGACTTGCAGTCTTGAGCGACTGTTCTGTCAACCAGGAGTTGGTGTTTGGCTCCTCTGGAGTCTCTACCAATGCCCTTCTGTGTGTTGCTCATGAATTGATCCATGTGCCTATTTATCTTGGTTGCAATGATGCCTGACATGAGCTTCCATGTTGTGGAGAGACAGGTTATTGGTCGGTAGTTGGATGGGACTGCGCCCTTTGAGGGATCCTTCTGGATCAGGATCGTTCGCCCTTCCGTTAGCCATTCGGGGTGAGTCCCATCTCTTGGCAGCTGGTTCATTTGTGCTGCCAGGCGCTCATGGAGTGCGGTAAGCTTCTTTAGCCAGTAGGCATGTATCATGTCAGGGCCCGGTGCTGTCCAGTTCTTCATACCTGAGACTCTTTCTTGGATGTCTGCCACTGTGATGGTTACTGGATTCTGTTCAGGGAGGTTGCTATGTTCTTCTCTCAGAGAGACCAGCCACTGGGCATTGCTGTTATGTGCTGTCTCTTTCTCCCATATACTTTTCCAGTACTGTTCAGTTTCTAGCCTTGGTGGGTCTGCTCGGCTGTTTTGACCCTGCCACTGAGTGTACACTTTCGCAGGTTGAGTTGCGAACAGCCTGTTTATCCATCTGGCTTCATTGTCTCTTGTGTACCTCTTTTGGCGGCTGCTCAAGGCTAGGAGCCTTTGTTTGGCAGTTTCCAGTGCTTCAGGTGGGCATCTCTTAGGTACTTGCTTTCTCATTGTACCTCTTTGAGCCTCTGTCAGCTTACTCACATCCTTCCGAGTTACCTTGATTTTGGCCTCTAACCTTTGCTTCCATGGTGGGTATTGTTTTCTCCCATTGTTGCTCTTATAGCCAAGCATCTCAAGGATCACTGCTGCTGAAGTGTAAACCAGTTCATTGGTTTCTGTGATGGTTGTGGTAGGAATTGCCCTCAATGCTTCATTCACGGTTTCCAGTAGACTTTCAGGTGGTACATCACTTAACCGGTGTAGCTGGTGCAAAGTGTTCATTCTAGACATGACATGCCTCGCTCAGCGTAACTGTGGTTGTTGGGGCTGTGTACTCAATCTCAGGGTGGGAGTGTGGTATAGCCTCCTCTCTGACCTGTTGTTCTGGCTCTCCCGTTGGGAACCATTGCATTGTATCGCTTCAATCTCAAGCTGTGATGTTGTGTTACCAGTTATTTGGCAGTTAGCCTTGATTGTGGGTTTCGAAGCTTCCATTCATTCCACATTCTCTGCATGTAACCATGCTGGTTGGGATTACTTGAGTAGTAGCATTCTAACAGAACCTTGTTCTCGCATCTAGTCCATTTCCGTCTTCCAGTAGCCCACTTTCCATCAGAGTGCTCTGGTCCCCCAGTACCTGACGCGGGCAACGTCTGAGCCGGCTTGAGATGTGGTTCATTGTCTCTCAAGTTGTGAGGTAGGCATTAGCCCAAGGTCTTGCCCAAGGACCCTCACTGGGTGATGTTAATTGCTCACCATTCTTATGTTAATTGCCCCGTTTCCATTGATATGGTAATAACCCCCACTTACCATTGCCATTATATTGTTCATTCCCTGGGAATCGAACCGTGGTTTCCTGCGTGACATTCCTGCATCTTACCAACTGAGCTACTGAGCTACCCAGCCGCTTATAAATATATATATATAAATAAATAAAAAGTATGTATTTTCCAATACATTGTTCCAGTGCTTACATTTTTAATAATCAATATGCAGCAGAGGACCTTTTTAGTCTCTCCTCTCTTGTAACCAAATGTCCCTGCCCTTTCCACACATCTGCCTCAACATGTCTGATAGCTGACTTGCATAAACAGCAGCATTCCATCCACGATCAAAACGAAAACTTCCCACATGGAAGAAGAGCCCCTGAAGAGCTCCGGCTGTCAGTTAAAGAGCAGGCTCTGCTAAATCAACCTGCAGTGTTTTCACGGCTAAATAAACAAGCATGTTCTCCATCTGCTGCGTGTTGATTCGCACCACACATCCGTCAGAACATCCAGCTCTCATCTCCGTTTAAATCAAGTTTTTGTTAAAAACAGTGCGACTGTTTTGACTTCCCCAAGTCCCTCATTAAAGAAGCAGTGTCAGGATGACAATCTCATTGTCACCTGAAAGCCACCCAATCAGCTCCTTAATGCAACTGAACGGAGAACGTGACGATGGCTGGGTTCTTGATCGCCTGAAGAACACAGACGTGAATCCGGCTCGGCGACAGTCATTTTGCTTCCTGCTTTGTTTCACTGCACATTGATTTCCTCGTCTTCCTCTGTGATGACCAGTCCAGCTAGGCCATACGGTTACCATGGAGATGAGTCCAGACATGGTGCGCCTGCAGTAATTAGCTGCATGCTCCCAACAGGCCTCCCCTTGCTTTCTCTGGTCAGTGTTTGTCTCCCCCCCCATGCTCCCACCATATTTAATGTTTTTCTGACAAATCTATTATTCCTGGAATCCACAATGGCTCCATTTTATTACAGATACTCCAGGGTAGAGCTGCAATAATACACTTGACTTCACTTAGAGCTCTCCATCCCATTTACTCATTCTTTTCTGCATCAACAATTCCCCTTTTTCCACTCACTTCTTCCTCTGAAGCAGTCCCATTTCCTTGAAAAGCCTCCTCTTTGCACCCAACTTTTGCGGGCTCATCCCTCCTTACCCACAAATCCCCAGCGCTTGTCGTGTCAAGTCTTTCATTTTGTCACAGTGGCCACCGGCACAGTGCTCGCTCCACTTTTCTTACATTCAAGCTGGAAACGCGCAGACGTTTTCAATCAATCTGAATTCATTTGCTCCAGTTCTCTTTACAAACTAAAACCACAAAAAAACAAGCAAAGTAATGACAGACTTAAATGAAAACCTCATCTTTCTTTCAATCAATCATGGATGCAGGAAGGAGAATTTTTTTCTAGACTGGACAGTGTTGCAGCTGAGCATCCGCATTAGAGTGAACACGTTAAACAAAAAAGTTCCTTCTAACATTTCCTTTAACGCACAGAGGGAAAAACAAAGCACACAAGAAAAGTTGACCACCAGAACCAAACCGCCATCGGACCCAGCGTATGATTGAAGAAGGATCGCATCGAGTCGTAGACGGAGACAGCTTCAGGAAGGCCTCTGTCCAGCGTTAACCGTTTGACAGATATTCAGTGGATCTCATAATGGATCACGTGTCTACCAGTTGGACGAATATTATTTCCATGTTTCATTTATGTGAAACAAGGAAATATTTTGCAGGAGCACCTGACACCTTGTTCCAGAGAACATCTCACTTTACGAATTAAACAACATAAATGACCTTTTCAATCTAGAAAATATGATTCTGTAAGGCGGGCCAGTTATGAGGTAGACTTTTTGCAAACCTTTTCATCCTTATCTTTTCATCTTTAACCAGAGAAAGGCGGACGGAGTAGAGAACTCCAACAGCTTTATATGTTCTCAGTTGACATGGAGAAAATGTTTCTCAAAGAACCGATTGTGCTCGCTGGCCCAGCAAATCCGTCTCGTTCCTTACGCCGTCATTCTTTCTTACATCCGGCTCTCCGTCTTTTGTTTCAGAGGCTGCAGGTTTGCTGAAACCTCTGAACGGGGAACAGGCTGAGGGTTTAGTTTTCACAGTCTGTAACAGAAATATTAAAGGAGACCTTTTACTGGACAAAGATCCTCCTATAATGGTAATTCATGACAGCAAACTTGGGTTATTGAAAAATGTTTAGGATTGTGGCATGATTAAATAAGGATTTTGCAGCCGGTGCAGTCCTAAAAATCTCCTGGAATGATTTGGGAATGGGAATATTTAAACATTTTAAATTCCTGATGTTCTAAAATTTACTTACTTTCAGTATATTAGGTATGCGGCATCGATTGACAAGAGAGGTTAACTTAAGGTGCTACAGAATATCAATACAGAATATTCTTTATTTAGGAAAATTAAGTTTAATTCATTCCATTTGTTTGGTTTCCTGCTTTATGTCAAGAATTAAAACAAAAGAAAAACATACATATATATATATTAATTGATGAATTGATTTAAAAATTCAGAAAGCAGAGGACGATGACACTATCTTAATAATATAATAAAGACAATATTTTGGACAAATACCTAGACTATTGAATTCAATTAATATAAGTAATATGTTCTATAAAACTAGCATAATAGTGTTTTAACTTTTTTATCCACAGTCACCATAATCTGGTTTTAACCTCTATTTAAAGTTATTTATACCAATTAATTTGCGATTAAAAACCTGCAAGAGTAAGAATCTACACTGACTTGTATATCATAAATACACACTAAACATTTGTAGTTGTGAATAAATATTAGAACGACAGAAATCTTTGGGAATTAAAAAATAACAAACAACCCATACATACTTAATATTTTAGTGCAAACCACCTTTACACAACAGTATACTTTCATAGTCCACCGACCAAATTAAAAAACGACAAGTTTCTGAAAGATTTGTCCAGAAAGACCAGACAAGCCTGCATGCAAGATTCTCCCCGCTAAATGCAGCAGAACAAACCAGGAAGTGAAGTCTCACAAACACAGGAGAGTACACACCGCCTGCCCCGCTCATCACACTCCCACGAACAGGATTTCTGCAGCTGCACCGAGCCGTAACCAGCGCCAGGGTCGGCCGAGGCGGCTGAGGCGGCTGCAGTGCAGAGGCCTGCTGTCCCGTTTCATGTCCACAGCACTAAACAGCCGCACTGCACAGGCAGTCACATCCAATCTAGTATGGACATGCACAAAGAGCACAGACACGGTCACACGAGAGTTTGGCTGCAGATGCCACCTTTAGAACCAATGGCCTCCACATATTACTTGGAAAATGGACAAAAACCATAAGCTAGAAAGCAACACCAATGTCTTTTTTCAAAGCTGTTCCTGAAAAATGACGTGCCTGTTATTATAAGGCTATGTTCCAGATAAAATAAAACAAACAGAAATATAATGTTCATGTCTAGATGTATCACATTCATGTTTTTACGCAAAGACGTCATACTAAAAGGAGGCAGAAGCAACTCCTGAGAGAACTTCCACAGGAAAATCAGGACTATTTTCCTCTTCTGCACAGGCAAACTCAGTTCTGCATCGTCATCACCAAACTGCAGCTTCGTGTTGTGGAAGTCATTGATGGGTGAAACAGTAAAACAGTGAAACAGTAAAAACTAAACATATCAGTCTGTGTGCCGCGTTTTTAAGCAAAACCATAAGCAGCATTATTGGATTCTTCTCAAGTTAAACAACAGATTTAAAATATATGAAGGGCTGAAAAAATAAAAGGAAAAACGAGGAATGAGAGATTTACACAGCAGCAGGCGATGGGGGGAGGGGGGCTAATCCTTCAACCAGAGAAAGAAGCTGTTTGTAGCATGTCCCAATACATGTGCATGCACATACATTATTCATGCTGTTCAGTGTGGGGAAAGAATGTGAAGAAAAACATGTACACTGAAAAGTGAAGTGGACGTCAGAGTAAAGCAAGCCTGTCCGGGGGGGTGCTCACCACACAGCAGCTGTCTGTGAACGTTAATTATAAGTTTTTATTTTTATTTTTTTTTTTTCCCGATATTGTATTTATCCGTCAATGGGGAAATTCGTCTCCGCATTTGACCCTGCGGTGAGTTGCAGCTGCACCGCGCTCGGCGTTAAGGGCCTTGCCTAAGGGCCCTCACTGAGTGATGTCAATTGCTTGCCATTGATATGGTAATTGCCCCCAGTACCATTGCTCATTCCCCTCCGGGAATCGAACACTGGATTCCTGCATGGTAGCTTTTCACCTTACCAACTGAGCTACTCAGCCGCAACTTTTATTCATTTATATGGTGTCTTAAAATGACCTGTCAAACAAGGTAGTATACAGCGGGGAAAATAAGTATTGAACACGTCAACATTTCTCTCAAAAAACATATTTCTAATCGAGCTATTGACACGAAATTTTCACCAGATGTCGGCATCAACCCAAGTAATGCACACATAGAAAGAAATCCAAACATTTATGTCCATAAATGAAGTTATGTGTAATAAAGTGAAATGGCACAGGGAATAAGTATTGAACACATGAAGAAAAGGAGGGGTAAAAAGGTCTGGCAAGCCAAGAAAGCAGCTGGAGTTTGTCAGTGTTCAGAAGGTTAACCTGCCCCCTATTAGTGCAAAGTAATATCAGCTGGTATAGTCCTGATGCCTTTTAAAAAGGTTTCTCACCAGCAAGGTGTTAGAAAAGAAGCATTGCATGATGGATAATGGCAAAGAGCTGTCCAAAGACCTACGCAATCTTATTTTGCAAATCACACTAAAGGCATTGATTCCAGGCGCATTTCTAAACTTCTGAAAGTTCCAGTGAGTACCATTGGGGCCATCATCCGGAAGTGGAAAGAACACGGCATTACCATAAACCAGCCACGGCCAGGTGCTCCTCGCAAGATTTCAGACAGAGGAGTCAGAACAATCATCAGAAGGGTTCTCCAACAGCCCAGGACCACTTATGGAGAGCTTCAGAAAGACCTGGAATCAGCAGGTACCGTTGTTTCAAAGAAAACAATAAGTAATGCACTCAACCGCCATGGCCTCCATGCACGCACACCACGCAAGACGGCATTTTTGAAGAAGAAGCATGTTGAAGCTCGTTTGGAGTTTGCGACACAACATTTGGATAAACCCATGACATTCTGGGAGAAGATACTCTGGTCAGGTGAGACCAAAATTGAACTCTTTGGATGTCATAAGACAACATGTTTGGAGGAAAAATGGCACCGCACATCACCCCCAAAACACCATACCAACAGTCAAGTTTGGAGGTGGGAGCATCATGGCGTGGGGCTGTTTTTCAGCATGTGGTACTGGTAGACTTCATATCATTGAAGGAATAATGACTGGAGAAAAGTATTGAGACATTCTTGATCAGAATCTGCTGTCATCTGCCAGGCTGCTGAAGATGGAAAGAGGGTGGATCTTTCAGCAAGACAACCATCCCAAGCACACAAGGTAACACTCAACTGGTTGAAGAAAAGGAAAAGAAAGCTGCTAGAATGGCCCAGTCAATCACCAGACTTGAATCCAATTGAAAATCTTTGGAAAGAACTAAAGATCCGGGTTCACAGAAGAGACCCCCGGAATCTTGAAGATTTGAAGGCAGTTTGTGTGGATGAATGGGCCAAAATCACACCTGAGCAATGTATTCCACTGGTTTCTCCATACAGGAGGCGTCTTGAGGCTGTAATCACCAACAAAGGTTTTTGCACTAAGTATTAAATACATTTCAGTTCGCGTGTTCAATACTTATTCCCTGTGCCATTTCACTTTATTACACATAACTTCTTTTATGGACATAAATGTTTGGATTTCTTTCTATGTGTGCATTACTTGGGTTGATGCCGACATCTGGTGAAAATTTCATGTCAATAGCTCGATTAGAAATATGTTTTTTGAGAGAAATGTTGACGTGTTCAATACTTATTTTCCCCGCTGTATTTTTTTAGTTCAGCATCCTATCAGAAGGTCAACTTACACAGCAATAACAATGAAAGAAGCTCCCGCCCTGACGAGGTCTTAGTCATAGCAGCCCTTATGGGTGAAAATGGGCCGTCTACGGTGAAAAAATGGGCAACATTTCAGATTTGCAGACCGCTCTGCGAACCCGTAGAGAGAACATCTTTATGCACATTTTTTCTGCAGGCCCGCTGTTGGCCACTAGGGATGGGTATTGAGCCCCGGTAATGAACAAGCCCCGGGCCAACATTCTTCAAGACCGATGTATCGTTAAGATCTGACCTCAACCGTTCTGCTATCGGTTCTGGAGAAGTGGCTTTTTGTTTTCAATCCTATAACTGTCACACGGAGGGGGCGTGTCTGCAGCTGTAAACACCGACCAGATTCTGTTATGGAATGGAAAGTTCTTCTAAAAAGACAGCCAGTGGCGATCTCGTAGAGGACACATGAGTGCCCCAAAAAATATACTAAAACCACCCATTTCCGCGTCAAATTAATTAAATTTGCGTCAGGGTGCCCCTACTATCCTGTCACTTTCCTGCTATGATGACTGTATGTTGAACACGATGGGGGGGGTGTTGCACGCGGGGGAAAACAACAAACAGGTGGGGGCGGGGCTTAGTCTCACCGCTTATGATTCCAGACCTGCAACAAACTAACAGCTGCTTCCTAATAAAACATAGTTGTCATCCATAAAATTAATATAATGTATTGGCTTTACTGGATTTAAAGAAGAATAAATAACTGGAAAAAAGGTGAATTTGTTTCCATCATGTCACTCATCTTAACTCTGGTGTTTGACAGACCGAAAAGTCTGTTCAAGGTTGTGGAAAATGGATAAAAGACCAAAGGAAACATCACGCTCATAAATAATAAAAATAATTAAATATATATCCTGACAGTATTTGGAATCAATACAAGTATTGGCAAATGAACTATCGCGATATATCAGCAAAAACATTTCTTCAAACACATATACTGATGCTCCCTGTGCTTTCATCTCAGTGGGAAACTGATCCACATGTCTCTTTGGCCGCATTTCCACTGCAGGTCTTGATGCCCAAATCCGATTTTCTGACTATATCCGATTTTTTTAATGACCTGCTTACATCATCTTTTAAAAGTGACCCGTATGCGATTTTTGCATTTACACTATATAATGCTGAAACTGTCAAACGTAGACGTTCTGAGGACTACGTAACGTAGCAGCATTTCCACCTTCCATGGACCTGAGCACTGACCGCACAGATTTAAACAATTATGAGCGAGCAGGCCCTTAATAATGATCAGAACAGTAATAAAAGCACATTAGAAGATGAGTGTTGGTCTAAACGGCAAACGTTTAGCATGATGAAACCCCCCCCTTTTTGTTGTGTTTTTTGTGTGACTGCGGTTGTCATGGAGGCAACGCAGCGACGGAGGGAGGCGTGGCCTTAGGTGCCCCAGGATGAGGCAGAGGGGGTGCACGGGGGAGGAAAAGGAGGGCCGCTCCGCCGGCTTATGTGCTCTCTCTGAGATTGAATGAGGAAGTGTTTCCAGACGTTGTGCTGCCCAACAGTTTGATAAAAGCCAAGAAATAAACGGCTTCTAGCCTGTTCCAGAGCAACGGTGTCCGGTTCATTAGTTACCGTTTGTGTCCCGACCGGGACCGGACCGGAAATGTCCGACTACGGTCTGAATCCTGAGGCTGAAAGGTAACACGCTGATGGGCTCCAGCTGTCCTCCAACAGCAAATCAGCACAAAAACACCTTAATAAGTCATGTGATCTCAGTTGGTGTCCTGAGTTGACGTCACTGACGTACGACTCACATTTACTGGGGAATATCCGATTTGTCTGCTTACATGGCACACGCTAATGCACGGATCCGATTTATTTCCACATATGAATGAGGCTTGAATCCCATCTGAGAAAATCGGATTCCATGCGCTTTTTTCCTGCTTACACGTTCACCGGTCATATCCGATCTGTGCCACATGAGAGGAAAAAATTGGAATTGGGTCACTTGAACCGTGCAGTGGAAATGCGGCCTTTGAGAGGTTCAGACCCCGGGTCTAGCACATCCACGTGCATTCCAGGTTTGTATTGGAACATTATCATGTATAAAGTAAAATGTTTTGTTAAAGAAACAATATTGTTCCATAATGAGGAAATAAAACACTTTGTGTTCTAAATTTGTTATTTATTTAATTTATTTATTTATTTTTCTTTCTCAAAAAGTATGGATAAGAGTATTGTTAAAATACCGCATCGATAAGCAGTATCAAAAAGAGTAGTAGTACCGTCAAAACCTTAACGATACCCATCCCTATTGGCCACAGGAACACGTTTAGAATCCGCAAGGGTGAAGTGGTGAGACGCAGGCGTGTCTTATGGATTTGTTTTCGTGCTGATCAAGTGTGCGATCAGAGTAAACTAGATTTAATATCTTACTTTGGCACACTACAGAACCTTTTTTTTGGAAATACGAGTTATTTTCACAAGCTAATTTCCTACCTATCATGCAGAACACAACAGGAAACCACAAAGACCAAATGTCTTACACTCTCCCATTCACACCTAGGTATTCAAAAGTGGACCTGTATTTTTAGACTGTTCAAGGAAGCCAGAGTCCTCAATGAACTCACCCATGCAAGGCAGAACATGCTACAGAAAGGTCCCAGCAAGGATTCAAACCAGGGCCTTCTCGCTGTTAAAGTGCAACCACTACACCACCATCCAGCTTATGGTGGCTGACACCTCACAGGAATGATCAAACTGATGAAAAATGAATGCAAAACAGAGATTCAAGCATCAGGTCCATGTTTGAGCGGGAACATTTAAAATGGCGTCTGCCAGCAGAGCTTTACTGCTCTCACTGAGAACATAGGCAGAAACCAGGGGAAACGTGCTGTTCTCTGTAATGAATTGAAAAATTACAATGAAGACTAAATTGAAATTGAGGTTTAGATGGTTGAGGTAAAAACTGTGAACAGAATGCAGGAAGAGACGCTGCTACCGCCAACAACAACCACTGATGATTGACCTTAAACGCAGGAAACACACGGGATCGCAGTGTCAAAAACTTGAATTCATTTTCCTACATACAAGATTTGAACAATATTTATATGATCTATCCCAGGGGGGGCCGCGGGCACCAGGTCGCCCCCAACGGCCACATGAGTCGCACGCAGGCCTGTTCTAAAAATAGCACAACTCCCCAGTTAGCTGCGTAACAAGCTGACTTTGTGTTGCTATTCTTTTTAAATCACAATTAAATTTATATAGATTTAAAAAATGACAATATCTTAAAAATATGTTCACTCTACAGTGTTCCCTGCTTTTTCACCTTTCAATATTCGTGGTTTCACAAAAACTGATTGAGATGCTGCGCTAATTTCTGAGGAAGGAGAGGAGGAGATAAAGAGCACGCCGGCCTGTCGGCGTCCAATCGCTATAACCAAAGTTTGTGTCCCTGCATGGAGAACTGGCGTCAGCTGAGTCAGGAGCGCCAAAGAATATTATCGCGGAGAATGATTATCATCCAGATGAATGAAATCTGGCTTTTCTGGAAGAAGCGACGCTCAAATCATACTGCTGCAGCTGGACTGATGCGCTGCGGCCGACGCTTAAATCCACAGAGAGACTCTACGACTACGATTCAGTCAGTTGCTCTGAATAAATAAATAAAACTCTTTATGTTAAGCCATAAAATGTTCTTTACATTTGAACTAATGTTTCACAAAGCATCAAGAATGTCTCAGAAGGGTTTTGGATGAGGAAGGATCGGTGACGGACAATCTTCAGCCGCGCGTGCACGTTAAAACATCGCTCACTGTAAAGCTGACCCAGACTTCCTGAAATGTCTGCATCATCAACTGCTGCATCATTCATCAGCAGCGTTGTGTGCAAAAGTGATGGGCTTTGGGCACGTGATGACTCCCACTGTGGAAATCATAAAGAACATTTTCTCTGTGGATTTACAGAGGCTTTCCCTCTGTGCAGGCGGCAGGAAAAACATTCTTCTGCCCCTGAGACGTCTGACAAAGTGGCAGAAAAGTACTGCCAGACGTCAGTGGAAACATGGCAGTGCCATGGAAAAGTGGACTTAAAATAAGGAAGAAATATGTTCAATCTAAAAGTGTGTTCATGACATGCAACAGTTATAGTTTTGTTAAAAACGCTGCAGATTTGGTCATCAGTTCAAAATGTGACCAGATTTACAAATATGTACACTGACTTTCCTTTCACATTACATTATTGATAAACATGTTGCACCATAGTGAAAATGTAACAATTACTGACATTCATAAAGGGCTGGATGTTGATATCTGTTTCCCGTCTTGTTGTCATTGTTGATAATTATTGTGAGAAATCATAGAGTGATTAATCTTTTCACATATATGAGTAACATTAATCTTTATTAGTAAATAACTAAAGGCAAACTGAGCAAATGTGTTATTCAAACTGGTAGCCCTTCCTATGACTCAGTAATCACGGAGTAGCTCTCAGTTAAAAAAAGGGTGGTGACCGCTGATCTATAAACGACGGAGCAGCGCCCCAAACTTTACATTCAAACCAGTTTGTAAATAGAGGCATTTGTTTGTTTCTGCATAAATGGTTGTTTGGCGGTAAATAAAATTCTACATCTGACGCAGAGACACAGAAAACCTTAGTTCAGTTTAGTATTCTCCTATTGGATTCTATGCATTTACTTTACAAAACCCATTGAGACGGCTGTTGTTGTGATTATAGGCTATAGAAATCAAATTGAAAATAAAATAGATAGTATGCATGAGTGACTTTAATAACAAGCCCCAAAGGACAAAATTGTTACTACAAGGATTGTTTTTTTAATGCAATTCATGGATTTCACTTTTTTTTTTAAAGATAATGTTTGTTGTTATCATTCTTGCAGGATTCAATATTTAAAGTGGTTTATCCCTAAAACAATCTACATGTTGACTAACTGACCACGCCCATCTGTGTTTCGGTGCATGGGGTCACGTTGGGCACCATGAATACAAAATACATATACTGATTATAAAATCCATGAATATTTTTGCTTCATATTATCTTGTATTCTATGGCTGCATGGTGGTGCAGTGGTTAGCGCTCTTGCCTAACAGCAAGAAGGCCCTGGTTCATGTCCCGGCTGGGGGACCTGAACCAGAACGTCAGTGGGGGGGGGGCTTTCTGTGTGGAGTTTGCATGTTCTCCCCGTGCATGTGGGGATTTTCTCCAGGGACTCCGGCTTCCTCCCACCATCCAAAAACATAAACATATCCAAAATCATAGGTTAATTGGTCACTCCAAGTTGTCCCCTGGTGTGAATATGAGTGTGCATGGGTGTGTGATATGTGTGACCCTGAGACAGACTGGCGACCTGTCCAGGGTGTCCCTGCCTTCGCCCATAAGTGACTGGGATAGGCTCCAGCAGCCCAGTGACCCCGTAAGGGATAAACGGAAGAAGATGAATGACTGAATTTCTTGTATTCTTTCAGTTCAGTTTAAATTCTGTGGAAACACTTTTTATACCAGAGAATTTTTTTTTCCTTTTTACCTTTTGTCCTTGCAAGACATATAAAGGTGTAAATGAAAAAATTACGTTGAAGTGTAAAGAGTTGAATCAAGACAAATTTGGCAGTGATTCACCAATTCCAATTCATTGCCGTGAGACCTCCCACCAGGAAATGATGACCCCTTTGGTTCTTGTCACTCGTTTTCAACATTACATGAGTTTACGCAGTTTTAAAGTACGAAATTCATTTAAAGTGAGGACACAGAAGGTAGATGATGTATGTATGCATGTATTTTGTTTACAAAATGTGCTGGGTGAAGAATAAATTAAGACTTTAACATACAAAACAGTAATAGAAGAAATGAACAATTCATTACATTTAAATTGTGTAATAAATAAAATAACCAATAAATGTGTTAGTGACACATGCAGTTTAACAATATACTAAATTCACTGTAGTATTATGAAACCTTTCCTATTTTTGACAATATATACCGACTGTAAAAAAAAAGTTAGCAATTTTAAAGAACAAAAGATGAATAAAAGTCATATGGATCTCTAATAGATTACTTTGTTTTTTTAAATGTATAAATTAATGTTAAATATTTCAAACAGACAAATAAAAGATGGAAAAGTTCCATCATTGTTAGTTAATATTAATTTAACAAAGTTATTTTTTTTTGTTGCTTTAAATAGGTCATAATGAGAATATTTAAGATAAAAAATATGGGGCTAAAATGCAATCACTTGACAGTTGATGGTTGGGGGTTGAATAATGAAAAATTCAAATATGAGCTCTTACAGACAAAATATTTGAAAAATAAACAATACTTTACAAATAATTACTCATTTTCTGAGCCAGGTGTTTGGTAGAATTCTGCAGGGTGTCTGGATAATTGAAAGGAAAACTCACCTACTGACAACCAACATGCGTACTTCTTCTCTAGTGTTATCTACATTGTGCAGTTAAAGAAAAAGCCTTAGGGGACACCCCCACAAAGGGTCACTCAGCCAGTTAGAGTCCCTTTGTCCCCGAACACAGCGATAAATGTGATCAAACCCCGCCAGTTCACGGTTCACATGGACAGACGAGTACCCAAAGACTTTTTTTATTATCCCATTATTACTCTTGAGGAAATCTGAATAAAGGAATTATTTGATATAAAAAGTCATAAGTAGTAGCTGGACTGCAAATAGATGAGAGCTGTTGTTGTGCGTCTGCTAAGTTCTGCTGCTCTTCCCCCGGGATAGATATGAACACACCAGATCACATGCTTGCTGTGCACACGTCAGAATGACGGGGCTCCAGTTGATTTCATTAACCTAAATACAGAGCTGCGGTAGGTCAGACTCTGGCTCGGTAAACCTGAGCTCACTAAAAAAGGAAGAAGGGATAGCACGCAACGGTACATTTCCTGGTGGAAGACATCTAAATCTACTGTCAAGACAGAGATCACATGGGACGCTTCAGGAGGTCACGGAGGGCCCAACACCCAGCGTCATGAATGAAGGACACCCAACATTTCTAACTGAGGTTGTAAGTGGAGCTTCGGAGCAGGACCTTTTTTAGTTGCAGCAATGCCATCACAAGGCCCAGAGCAGGAGACGCACACAGAGAGGGGAGGCAACAGCCTAAGCATGCCAAATATTTACAGAGTTGGACGTCATTCTGCCTGCTGATAGACAAACACACACAGTACCAGCAACTAGATCATAGTCTAATTCAGCCTCGTGGCATCTTCAGAGACAGAAAAAAGGGGTTTGCTCAATTCTTTGACTACATTAAAATATTCAAAGCCAAAAGGCTTTTATGATCATCTATTTTTCACTACAACACAGCGTATTTGCAGTCAATAAATTCAGACAATTGTTTTTTTTACATTGTAGCTGCCACACTTATGACAGAAGGTTTACAAAGTGGAACAACTAAGAAATCACAAAAGAAAGGAGGTGGAAGGAGGGAGGGTCCAAGGGGAGGGATGCCCAGTTTAGTTTAGTCTGTTTGGTATTCTCCTATTGAATTCTATGCATTTATGATCCTTTTTGATTGTATGTTTACCTTACAATTACCCATAAGAAGCCCACTGAGACAACTGTTGTTGTGAATTTGGGATATACAAATAAAACTGAATTGAATTGACTTGGAAAAAGCTACAATCACAGCTACAACAAATTTCATTTCATATATCATATCTTTTTTAGAAAAAATGCAAAGTTTAAAACTCCTAAGACATGCCTAAAAAATCTCCACCTTCATTATTTAGCCAAAAGATCAATTAATTATTCAATTATTTACAACAACATATGACATTTGGGCATTTCATGGCTGATTCTGTGAAGAGGAGCAGCCCTGAAATTGGCCAGTCGACAGGCACAGACACTGCCGGAGTGCCCATCTTTAGGACTGGGAGCCATAGCTGACGACTTTGGTCTATCATTTTGAGGCCCCAAAAATTCCAGCATGTCTGCATACCAGAGAGAGAGAGGGGAACGAGAGCACAGCAGAGGAAAAAAGAAGATGAGCAGCAAAAGCTCTAAAAAGCAATAAATGGAAAGACAGAAAGCAGGAAAGCTGATAGATTTCTGATTTTCTATTCAATCATAGAAGATGCCTGGTAGATTTTTGAAGTTTTACATAATCTATTTTAGATCTTCCTAAAGGCTCCAAAGTCACATTTATTTGAAAAACGTAAAATTGCATGGTGATCAAACACATTTATTTTACTCTTTTAAACTTATCATTTATTGGTATAAAAACGAAAAGGCAGGGGACACCCTGGACAGGTCACCAGTCTGTCGCAGGGTCGCAATCACACACCCATTCACTCTCACATTCACACACCCATTCACTCTCACAATCACTCACCCATTCACTCTCATCACTCACACACCATTCACTCTCACAATGCACTCACCACAGTCACATGCTCACAAGTCACCACCATTCACTCTCACTCACACACCCATTCACGCTCATCACTCACCATTCACTTCACACAACACTCACCCATCACTCCACAATCACTCATTCACTCTCATCACACCCATACACTCTCACAATCACACACCCATACACTCTCACAATCACACACCCATACACTCTCACAATCACACACCCATACACTCTCACAATCACACACCCATACACTCTCACAATCACACACCCATACACTCTCACACTCACTCACCCATTCACTCTCCCACTCACTCACCCATTCACTCTCCCACTCACACACCCATTCACTCTCACACTCACACACCCATTCACTCACCCATTCACTCTCACACACCCATACACTCTCACAATCACACACCCAATCACTCACCCATTCACTCTCACACTCACTCACCCATTCACTCTCACACTCACTCACCCATTCACTCTCACACTCACACACCCATTCACTCTCACACACCCATTCACTCACCCATTCACTCTCACACTCACACACCCATTCACTCACCCATTCACTCTCACATTCACTCTCACACACCCATTCACTCTCACAATCACACACCCACTCACTCACCCGTTCACTCTCACACTCACACACCCATTCACTCTCACACTCACACACCCATTCACTTTACGGGCGGCCATGGTGCGGCGGCAGGGCGGTCGACCCATGATCATAAGATTTCAGGTTCGATTCCCGCCTTGCACGCCCATGTGTCGAAGTGTCCTTGGGCAAGACACTGAACCCCACCTTGCCTCTGGTTGGAGGTTGGCGCCAGTGTTTGGCAGCGGAGCCGCCGCCAGTGTGTGAATGTGTGTGTGAATGTGTGTGTGCATGGGTGAATGGGACTGTGACTGTAAAGCACTTTGGGCCTTTGTAAGAAGGTAGAAAGCGCTATATAAGTATACGCCATTTACCATTTAAAAAAGGAAATTCTTTGATTTTTTTAGAGGTTGAGCTCCTGCTTCTAAGAAAACAATGCTTCTTTCCAAGAGATTAAGCAGATTCATAGGAATCATCCTCCTTTTTGAAAAGAATTCAGCATTTAAAGAAGGAATGAATAACGAGTTCTTCGTTATTAGTTCTTCATATTTAAAAATTGTTCGGTTATGAAAGAACATCTTAAAAGTGAAAGCCACATCTTGAGTTTGGTTCAAAATGCAGAACTAAAACCCAACAACTGTTGAGGTTTCTGTTATTAAAAGCATCAAAAGTCAAATAACTTGTACATTTTTGGCACTAAAACCATAGCGGTGAATGCCAGATTATCAGGTGAAAACGTCCTCCAGAGTCAAAAATCCCTTCTAATCGATGGGAAATACTACTTTTCCTGGAACAGCATAATAACACTTTTTTTTTAAATTGTCCCAGCATTCCTACTAGATCATCTGGACCGGTTATTGCAGGACCCAAAAAGGTTAAAGTACTTGATGAAGCATTATAATCACCTGTTCCAGGCACCCATTGTGGTTACACAAAATAGAATTAGAATCCTTTTAGAAGTTGACTAACAAAGATATCCACTGTAAAGACACTTCCTGGTACGTCCATCCCACAGAAATGGTTTAACTTATCTTCTTTAAGAAGCAACATTAATGTTCTGATGATAGTGGTTTTATATTAGAACACAGAAGTGGTTACGGTGCTAACCTTCCTGCAGGCATTGCTTGTTGGATAAACTAAAATCTATTTGCATCAAACTTATGAAAGCTCAGAAACTAAATGTAAATGTGTCTCTTAATCATCTGCATATTGAAAATTGCAAGTATTATTTCATGATTCATGATTCATTTCCTGTGTTAATATCAACATTAGTATGGCACCGATTTAGTGCCAAACGGCCTGCAGGTTTTAGCATCAAGTTTCAGTTGAGCCTATTGATCAGGGTTAGGGTTAGGCGTACCCTTTACAAGCGGGAGCTCACAACGTAAAACGCAGTCTGTAATAATCAACTGGTGCTTTACTTTAACGTGAATCATTTCTTTTGGTACTGTCACCATAATAAGTAGCTGGCATTTCTTTGCCTCTAAACGTTAAGTTTGACCTTTTGCCTTTACAGTAGATCACTTCCTGTTTGGTGCTAGTGTTTGTCCTTTAAACAAAAAAAAAATTAAAACACAAAAAGGCTTTAAAATAATTTCAACTTCTTAATGTGTAAACTCGAATAAAAATGATTGAGTTACCGTAATAAATTAAATTATATACATTCTACCTAATTATGATATTAAATATTAATATAACTATATTTTAAATTAAAATGAATAAGGTAAATGATTTCTTTGCACTAATGTTTTGCCATATATTGTTTACTAGTAGAGATGTAAACATAATCAGCACATGCTAAAGCGGTTAACACATTTAGTAATGTGTGTTTATGCATATTTATGTAAAAACTACACCTGGATTAGACTGGTTTTCACACTCAGCGTTAGTAATGTCATTTTCATAAATTTCCCATCAGCTCTCTGGGAACATCTCTTTAGCTTGCTGCCGCTGCTACTCTGTTGGAAACCAGTGTACTTGAATAGAAATAATATCAAACCTTTTGAGAGTAAATGAGGGATTTTGATTTGTGCACATCATATCTAAAATATTTAATTGTCATGGGATTATTCAGGTGAGGAGCCAGAAGGACATTTCTAAAGCTCAATTTGTTTGCAAAAACACAAAAACGCCAAATCTGGGAGCAGTTTGCCTAAAAACAATCCTCTTCGACCAGACTCGTGCATCATAATTTTCCCTCTCTCCAACCCAAACACTGCACAGTTCATGGTCCTTCCCTGGTGTTTCTGCTGACAGCTTTTTTTATTTCAAATTCACTCGATTACAGCTTTGTGGATTACATCTGCATATCTAATAACAAAATGAACATTTACAGCGGCGTTTCAAAGTTGAGAATTCATCCATGTACCTTTTCTTTTTTTGCCCACTAAATACATGGAACCCAGCTGAAAATAAATGCTCTCTCTCTCTGCCAGCTCTCTCCAGGACTCAGTCATACAGCTCAGCGGTAGGAAGCACTTTCCACAAAGACAGGAAGTAATGAGGAAGTCCTCTTAGACAGCTCTGGCAGTAACGACCAGCATGCTTTCAGTCATAACTCCACAGAGAAAAACGAACTACACGCGTGCAAAACCACTAGAAACCAATGTGACATTATTTAATACATTACTTTAAAGCCTCCTTTTCCTCTATAGACCCTGAACAACTTTACTTGTTTTTAATTATTTAGCAGTGTAATGTGGCCTGATATCATAAACATAAACATAAATGGAAAGCCATTTAAAGCTGATAAAGGGACAGGAAGTCAGGTGTAAATGAGCTAAACTGTGATACAGGTGGGTGGCTTCAATGACAGCACGTCCTCTGCTGTGTTTGGAAAAGGTTGTCAGAGCAATAAACAAGACACGTTTAAAAGGTCAAACCTGATGAATGTCAACGAGTTTGCACTGAGCAAACACAACAAATCAAAGATTATGATAATCCACAAAATAAAATACAACTAACCTTATCAGCAAAATCTATTGTGTGGCTTGGTCTTTTTAAGATCCACTGAACCAAAAGTTCTTCCAATTTCTTGTCTTTCATTCTCTAATGAGGAAGCAGGGCCAGAAAAGTGTTACTGGTTTGTTCTGGGTGTTAGCCAATAACAGGCTTTACTATCTGCAAGCTCAATACAATCATTTTCCTGCTCTCCTTGTGCTCCAGGTTGTGCATCCGACCCGCTGGATGTGTGCAGAAGGTTGTGAGCTCTTAGCTGGGAGCTACACTTGAAACTCACTGCCTTGTTTGTTTTGCTCTGTTTATTTGGCTTTGCCCAACCTCTTCTCTTTCCCCTCCTGGCCTCCTCACCTTTTCCATTGGGGGGCCAGTTGCATTAGCATGAGAAATAAGACACTAATAGAAATGTCCCAGATGAGCATTTCCACGGACAGCGCGACCTGACGGTATATGACACGCCCAACGCAGTTTTAAAGGTCAACACTCAGAGACCTCCAAGAGTCAACATTGCACCTTTAAATTGAGCAGAAACACCAAAGGAGAAAAAAAAAGCTATGCTCTCCAATATCAGGGAGGTCTTTGTCTTCTTTTCAAATCCACTTAAAAATGACAGGATTTAAATTGACAAGAGGTTATGCAAGAAAAGAGTTTGCAGACAAACACGTCCGGAAATATTGAGATTTCACAACAGCTTTGGTAATCTTGCAACAGAGAGATACTTTTTGGGGCACGTGTTCCAACCTATTTTTCTCTCTCCATAAATAGTCTTTTGTTTCTTTAGTCTTAGTGGCTGCTGCTTAAAGCAGGTGGAAACTTCCTGATTGAAACCCTTTAAAGAGCAAAAGAGCCAGTTTGTTCAGATTTGTGACCACTAGGGGCTTGTTAGACAGGAGGTTGATTCTAATCTACAGCAGAGGTAAACATACACATTTGTCCTCTGTAAAGCTCAGCTAAGAAAACAGCAATTGTAAATTTAAAAACATTGTCAACATTAAAAAAAGATATTAAATTGCACATTTGATGCCCAATGTTTACATGATTTGACATTGAGCTTTATCCTAAACACCTTAAGGAGCTGTAACACGATGAAGAACCAGATACTCCTACATACGTGTGATTCTGTTGTACGATGCCCTTACGCCACACTTTGATTGGCCCCTGTCTGACCCAATGCAAATACATCGGGTGCACATGTGATGAATAAATCCATAGGACATCCATAGGGCGTCTGCACAAAAAAAGCCAACTCTGAATAGCTTGCCTAGCCTTCTAGCTCCACCATGTTTTTCAAGTAGGAGCCATAGTGACATAGGGCTGGCTATCCCCCCGCCGGTGGCCTGATCCCCCCGCCAGTAGCGTAATCTGTATCGCGCTGTGGCGTGGAGGTGAATCGTGTTTAATCGTGTCTGCTCTGAAGCACATACGTTTACATTTAAATGTAAGTACTGACTGCGTCTTTGCAGGACTTTTTAAAGTTACAAATGGATGTTGCTAGGTATTTTCTGAGTGCTAGCAGCTACATGCTAATGTAGATGACAGGCGCCTATTGATGGGGTCATTTAGCGTTAGTAACGCCCGAATTTGAGGAAACTGTTTGTTTTTTGATTTTTTTTCACATCTCTCCGCTTGGAGGGATACATTTAGGGGTAGAGAGAAAGGTGCAGGGAAGCAATTTGGATTCGGCCTAATTGTCACATTTCTACATTTCTAACAGTAAAGCTAAACGCAAAAAGGGCAGAAGAACCGCCTCCTATGACGTGAACAGCACTAACGGCTCCCTGTGCATCCGTAGGAGTAGACGGCTTAGCCCAAGGATTTTCTATGTCCTGTCTATGCCCACAGATAGCTGTATCCACCCGTAAGGGCGGTTGTGTTTCAGGTTTAATGCTCCAGGTCCCATGTAGAGGCTCTGATTGGTCAGAAATGCCAGAGTATTCATTTGACCGAATCTATAGGAGTCATGCAAATGTATTTACGTTTAAAGAACTCCAAAAGAAGTTTTAAAGAGTCCAGAAGCGCTCTCATCTCTCGCAGGAGGAAATAAATACTGCAGAACGCTGAACAGTTTAAAGCTTTACATCCAAGTGAATGAAAAGCAAAAGTCTGAGAAGCATCAGTGTCTGTCTTTTTTAAGTCCATATTGACGGATACACTACACTGCACTGGAACACGTCCAACTCAAACACAACCGCGGCCAGAAAGAGGAAGGCTCCTGGTGACGCATTTTAACTGACTGCCATGTCAGAGGAATCGCCGTTATGACTGCAGCCATCTCACACGTTTATTTGTGATTCAAAAGGTATTTCTTCTCCGTGACTTTTGTCATGGGGAGGGGGTGTCGCCCTGAGCAGAGACTCTGTGTACTGAAACACAATTGGAGTATACACTAAAACACGTTGGCGAAGGCAAGGTGAACTTTAATCTGAAAGCTTTCTCTCTCTCCCCCTGGTTGTGTGTGGCTGTTTTTGTGTTTTCATGAGTTGTGCAAGAAAAGAGCTGACTGGTGTGCGAGATTGAACACAATGTGCCAGGCCGTAAGAGCAGATAGCTCTATCTAAACACAAGACTGGAACTATCGCATTCTCCATCTCCTTAATTTCCAGTGCGCTTCTTTGGTTAAATCCCATTTTTATTTATCTGTCGCGTTTTTAAGAATCGTTTATTCAAATGTTGATTGAACACAATAGATCACAACCAAACCAGATCATACTTGCACAAAAACACACGGGCAGTGATGAAAACAACTGCTCTAATCTGACTGATCTAGGTCTTAGTCAGTTTCAGCCACCTATACGTGTTTTAGCATTGTTTAAATTACTGTCTATTGTTTAAATTATTATCATTACCCCTAAAAACATTTGTCTTGTTTTCAGCCACAAACAGTGGCAGAAAGTGCTGTAGTGTTCTCCTACAGTTCAATCATCCTCCCCCCTTCCCACACTGATGGTGCAAAAAAGAAGTACTGTCTATTAGATGTATCTTTCTTTTTTTGGAAGTTTAAGGCTCCTCTTCTGTCTCCTGGCTGGGTGTTTTCCCCTCGGCAAAGAAACTTTCCAGACGTTTGTTTTTTACTCATTTTGCTAGTTCCTGGGTTTTATTTTAGCGGTAACCCATCACGTGACCCAGAAGAGCGCCTTGGCCTGCGTCAAGAGTGACATAGACGAATGTCACAGAGAATCGGGAGATTTTTCAAAATAAAACATCTTTCAGTTTAAGCTTTTAATTATTGGTCCATTTTATCTGCAAATTCTTTTAAATCTGAATTATGGGCATGACGCCCTACTGTCCACTATCAGCCGATAATTATCGGTATCCGATATTATCATGCAACCCTAAAATACACTTGAAAGCTTAAATAGTTAATTTTGCATAATATAGGCCCTTTAAAATCTGACAAGATTTGTACCAAAAACCAATGGTTTTTTCCAGTTTAGTCAACCTAAAGGTCTCTAGTGAAGTGACTTCTTTCCTCACACTTGCATGTTCACACTCAAGTGCTCAGTGGTTTTCCTGCTTAAAGGGGCTGCTGTAAGATCAGAGGAATGCAGGCTCTTCCTTGGCTTTAACCTAAGGCAAGTGGAACCTTATAAAAACGTACAAAAACAAGGCCGCAGTTTCCACTCCCACATAAATTTTAATGCCGCGTCCAAAGTTGCTTCTACTCACATCTGTGTGTAATAGTCCAGGTTTGGGAACTATAGGTTTTCACTCACATACAGCCATGTAGTACGGTCATGCCATTTGTACACAAAACGCGCCCTTAAATATATATAAATGTCATATTTTCATACCAACGTCTGCAAAACAGGGTTTGTGTTTCTGTGCATCATGCAGATGTAAATATGATCTAAACTATCTGTTTTGTGGCTGCTTTTGTTAGCCGCCTTCTCATGGACAGCTTTTTTCCCTTCCATTTTTCCCATAACCTTAAGTGTGAGTCCTTCCAAGACTTATGATTCCTATAATTACAGATCCTTTGATTCCCCAGCTCCAGTCAGTCAATAATAAGGGGAACAGTGGGTCCACTGGCAGCTTCTGACAGATGCAGTCATCCACGTCACAAAAATCACAACACACATCAGGTTGTGTTAAAATAGGGTTTGCTGCTGAGGCTGAGTGTAACAGAATGCATGATTGGATTTAATTCCATTTCAAAAGATCAAGAATGAATTTAATTTATTTATTTTATTTTATTTTAGACGATTATTAAGAAAAAACACAATTTCTTGAATATGAAATGAAGTCATAAATCGAAGCGTTAACAGAAAATAGCATTAATGTTAGATGGAAAGCTTGTTTTTTTTTAATTATAATCAGATTAATTGGGAGCATTCACACATATAATATTTCTAATCCTCTCAAATGACTCCAGGCCACAAAACTGAAACTTTGGATTTTTGTTTAAGCATCTTATTTCCATTCTGACATTGTTTGCATTCCACAAAAACAAAGAGTTAAGACCATCTCTGTTGCTGAAAAGGAAGTGAAAAAACGAGCACTTACTTCTCTGACAGTGTTTCTGTGACCAGCATCTTGCTTTGTACTGTCCGTTGATGGTGGTCTGGGGACAGATGGTTCGACCCTCGGCGGTGCCAGGACACAGGTCCCCACACTCTCGCTCGTCTTTGTTGCCCACGATGAAGTTGTCCTCTACTGAATCCAAAATCTTAGACCAGTCCAAGGTGGACAGGTAACATAGGTCGGAGTTCTCCTCGATTCTCACAGAACCGCGGGTGATGTTCATGAGGCTGTAAAGCCCCATTTCCTTTAGGTCCCGCATCTCAAAGATCACAAGACCGTAGTTGAAGAACAGATTGTTGCCACGGATCACAGTCAAGTTAGGGAAGAGATCGCTGAGGGTCTCAAGGCCGTAGACTCTAAACAGCAGGACATAGTCCGTCACCACCTGCAGCTTTGGGAAGCTGAGGCCCCTGAAGTCCTCACTCCTGGTCTGAAACATGAGCAGAATCTTGAGGTGGCCCTCAATGACGGTGCAGTTCTCCAACAACTGGAAGTTGCTGACATGGTTCCGGATGTGTTTACTTGAGCAGACTGCAAAACAGACAGAAGAATGAGTTGTTACCCACTGTGTGGTAATGTAAGAGTCCATAAACAACAAGTGTCACCCATCCAGAGCGGCCTTTGTTTTTCAGCAGGCGCATTGCTAAAATGAGAGCTACAGCAAGCAAAGTTTCTCAATCTTAATTCTGGTGATTGACTGGCCTGTGGGTTTTGTCTGTTTCCCTGATAAGAAGCCAGATATAACATTGTGATATTTTCATCAGTCTGTTTAAAGTAAAAATAAATAAATAAAAATGAACTGCTCAAATCCCCAAAATATCAAGATTTGTTCCACCAACAAAGTAATTGTTTTGTGATTCAAACAAGTGTTTATTAAAGTCCCACTGGTTCATTAGATATAGGGTAATTTTTAATTACATTCTTCTTTTGTTTGGATTCTTCTTTCGGATTTTTTCACACAAATGTGCATGCATTTTGTTTTATTGTGTTCTGCATCCTGATTGGCTGTATGCCACTGTCAATCTCCTCAGCGTTATGTCACCTGTACAGAATGTGCTCAGCTTTTGCCAAATTCACATAAATCTTCAATTGGAATCAGATCATTGTTTTCTTTCTATAATACTATATAATTCTATATAATCCTCTGATCAGAAGTTTGCAGCTTCCGTTTTTGTCCTGTACACCAATTTGTCGAAGTGTCCTTGGGCAAGAAACTCCTGGTGGTTTTAGGTTGGCTCCAGTGTTCAGCAGCCATCAGTGTGTAAATGTGTGCATGGGTGAATGGGACAGTGACTGTAAAACGCTTTGGACCTTCGAGGAAGGTACAGTAGTTAAGAGCAATACAAGTACACGCCATTTGCCATTTTTCAATGAAGGTTCAAACTTATGAAAAAAGTGTAAAAATGTTAATGTCTGTCTGAGAAAAGTGTATGAAGTGTGCAGTGAGGGATTTGATAGCCTTAAAATATTTGGAATAATTGTTAAAAAATAAAGATTACAATTGTGGATTTTGTCTATTGCCAGTCATTTTTAGAATGCAACTTCCATAATCCATGAAGGACCACTGTACTCTGATTATTTGTAATCTGAATATTTTTGAAGCTATTATTGACTGATGTGACTGGAAGTTAGTTTCCGTTTTTCACATTTGCAGAACAGAGACTGATGTGACTGCAGCAGGCATGAGGGGGTTAAAAGAAACGACGCCTCCAGGCAAAACGCTTCTCCAGGCTCATTCATACTCTGTAGCTGCATCAGTGACACACACAAGCACACACTTGAAATCGCCACTGCATGAACACACACTAGAGGATTCATCAGTGAATACTTCCTTAAGTGAGCTTGTATATTAATCATTTCAGCAGCAGGATACTGACACTTTTTTTTCTAAAGCACGTCTCCTTCTGATAAAACTATCTACTATGGACCAAATACAAATGTAAGCAGTACTTTTTTTTTCATAGATTATATAAAATACATTCTAATTTTCTTTAAATATCAAAAAATGAACCACATTAAGCAGCCATGCCTATTAAATCACTGGAAAGTGTACATTGACACAAAAAAATATATAAAAACCAACGCTACGGTTGACTCAACTGTCTGCAAACAACAACATTCCACACCTTGTGCCGTGGTCACGCCCTCTTTTTTTTGGATACAAACAGTCGCAAACATCAAAACAAAACTTCTGATGTACAAAAACAGGTGTGATTACAAGAGATACCGGCAACCCTACACCTCTTGCTGCTCCAGCCTTATCTGCTGGGAACATCAAGCAGACCTGTAGGCTGCTCAGTCACCGTCAGCCTGCAGCACGAAGCGGGTCGCTATTGTGAAACACGATCAAAAAAAAAACCGACTTACGCAACACCAGAGCTCAGTGAATCCGATCGAATCCAATGGTTCAGTATGAACAAATATGGACTATGAATTGTATCGTCAACCATATGAAATGAATCTTTACACCCCTATAACTCAAAGTCAACATGACTTCAAAAATGACTGATATTTCCTCTGAGGTTTAAAGAAACCTTATTTCAAAACGAGCATAAAGAAGAAGGTAGCATTTTCTTTAAATAAACTAAATATAAAATGAACAGTTGTTGGGTTTTTCCATTGTGACTCTGATGGTTTACAGAATTCAAATAAAAACCATGACTTTGTCTCTATGGCCGCATTTCCACTGCATGGTTCAAGTGACGCCCAAGGCCACGCCTCCCTCCCTCGCTGCGTTTACTCGTATTATTATTAAGGACCTGCTCGCTCATAATTGTTTAAATCTGTGCGGTCAGTGCTCAGGTCCATGGAAGGTGGAAATGCTGCTACGTTACGTAGTCCTCAGAACGTCTACGTTTGACAGTTTCAGCATTATATAGTGTAAATGCAAAAATCACATACGGGTCACTTTTAAAAGATGATGTAAGCAGGTCATTAAAAAAATCGGATATAGTCAGAAAATCGGATTTGGGCATCAAGACCTGCAGTGGAAATGCAGCCTTTGAGCCGAACGCTAGAACAGTTGGCTAATCCAGATCTTATAAACAAAATGAATTTAAACCCATTTTTTTGGGAAGGATTCATTACAATTTAAGCCAAAATGTAAAAAAACAACAACTCTGTTTTGTCCTAGAACATAGTTCTGCAGAGTGGGAGTAGTTCAATAGAAATTCACTTCTGAGTTGTGGGTTGGACTGTTGGCATGGAGCAGCCCCGATCCCCCTTCCCATCATGGGTTAGGGTTAGGGTTAGTGAAGGCGCTGAGAGATGATGTTATTTACATGCGGCAGAAGCTTGCAGGATGGGCGGGGTGAGCAGACACCCAGCTGGCACAACTAAATACAGAGTGGTGAGTGAGGAAGCCACGGCAGTTTCAGGTTTTAGTTATCAATCCATTTTATCAGCCTTTTTTTTTTTTTTTAATTATCAGCATGACGTCATACTGTCCACTATCGGCCGATAATTATCGGTATCCGATATTATCGTGCAACCCTAATCCATAACTGAGCTATCTATTTTGACTGGTTTTTAGCCCATTACAACCTTAACCTGACATTTCCGATGCAACAAAAATGCCGACCAATATTACAGCTATCCAACCGTATAGTTTTGAACCAGAGTCCAGCCCAGACGAGGAAAACAGATCAATTGATCTAGTCGTCTACACATGGATGCATCAGAATGGAGCGGAGTAGAGAACTGTGTCCCACCCAGCGATTTTCAAAATAAAAAGTACGATCTGTTTAGAATAAAAACAATACTCAGGAAAGCAGTTTTAAGCTGAATTCTCTTAATATATATCCTCCGTCATCAGAAAAATGCCACACGAACGTGTTAAAATTAGAATTCACAAAGTTTTTCTAATATTGATAACACAAACTAACTTGTACAATTAGCTTTAAAATATTACATTGTGAATATGCTACCTTTGGTTTGACTATATGCAAAAAATATGAAGTTTTCTTTACTATCAAAACTTAAGACGTGGTGACAATCACTGGACAAAAATATTTTAAGTGCAATAAACATAAGCAGGTTTACAGAGTTGGATATACAAGCGGTGCTGCAACCTTAAACAAAAACCTCGGCCCGAGGCTCAAAAAACTGTCAAACTGGGTTAAAAATCCTCACAAAGTTCCCTTCAGTTCATCTTTGTTCATAAGAAAAAGTATTAAAAGGAATCAACTTGTTTTTTTCCCGTAGATCAGTTTTTTACCGTCCAACAATCCAGATCAAACACTTGAATCCGCTCCGATCTTTGTAATGAAAGGCCAGTGTTGAGTTGGCCAAGTCAATCAGCTTTTAACCAGCATTTCCAATACAAAACTCTACAATTTGGCTTTTTTTTAGCTTTGCACACTCCCACTGAAGCCATTCATCTCTCTGCAGACAAGAAGAAATTGGTATTGCATTTGCAAGAGAACATCCATACAGCAAGAAAGCTTTCAGTAGAGTGTAAAAAAAACCCAAGAGGTGGTGATTTCGAGGGTTTATCATTGTACATCTATAGGTACAAACCTATGGTGCAAAAAGGAAGGTAAACTGACAGATATGAGTTTTTTGAAGAAGTACTGGTTTGTTCACAGAAGTCACAGGTATTCCTTATACCAAGCAGAACTGAAACTTTTATTATATATATTATACACATATTATCAGCATCCCCATTTCACACACAGCAGTTGGGAAAGCAAATTAACCCTTTAACGCCTAAGCTTTAGCTCCAGTGTTGACATTTACTGGGTTAACTTACCTCTATGACCATAAACTCACTACATAGTGCACGATATAGGGCGTTCGCCATTTTGTAGGGCTGTCCAAATCTACAACAATTGAATGCCTTAGAAATTTCCCAGAAGTGCACTGATGTTCCCTAGATTGGCGAAAATAGACCACAATGTATTGCGTCTGATAAAGTTTTGCCAAAAGAATGCATTTATTTTAATTTTTTAATAAAAGATCTGTGTCTTTATCTTCAGAAGCCAGTGGATTCATAAATGATTGTTGCAAAATGCTCGTATAATTAGATTTCATGAAATTGATGACATCATATTAACTAACCCTAACCCATTAAAAAAAAGGAGTAAGCATGGTGTCTGAATAGCTTTTAAAATCCAGAGCACCACATAGTCCAACACTTTTTTAGTAGTTAGGGAGTTGGGTGGGAAATGGGACACAGTCAGAGACTTTTGGCGATAAGTTAACAAGTCCTGTGCTAAAGTCCCACTTCCTGTTAAAGCTCCCGTAAGAACAAAGTTCGCGTGTTACTGGGCCATCAGGGAAAGGGCGCTGCTAAGAGCCGGTCCTGCAAACATCTTGCTTTTAGATTGAGGAGTTGGGGGGGGGTCTCTTGGGATATATGAGGAAGCGATGATGAGGGTGGGGGTTGCATTTTGATAGCTCTCCTGTCTGCTTCGGTCATAGCTGAAGAAGAACCCAGGCGGACGGAGTCAGAGCTGAAGGGGTTGATTGTGAATAAAAACAAGAAGAAAGGAGTAGAGGGAGGGGGGGTAACCTGAGCCCAAATGGGAACGCATGGTGACGTAAAGGACCAGAACGGTTGGCGACCACATGCATGATTGGAGGACTGCTATGGACTACAGTTACCTGCAAAGTCTGGCAATATAAAGACAACATTACAGAAAAAGTTACACAAAAAAGACGCAAAGGGTAATTGCATCTGCATCTATTGTCCTAAAGTGTAAGTGTCTCATTTCAAATCCATATTTTTATCTTATTGATCCCACCAAACTGTACGTGATGGTGGACATCCTTTACAGTAAGTGGGGGTTCCAGGAACAATGACCGTGACCCCTTTTTTGGCTCCTTTGTCACTCAGGACCACCAACACGCAGACAGCTTTGTGTTCTCATGGGATGCACAAGATCTCTAAATTACAAAAACAACCCAATCAGCCACTAATGAGCTGGGGGGGGGGGGGGGGCATGCCCGGAACGCACTGTACCCCTATGTCATACTGTAGACTTGCATAGGCGAAATGTGGGCCATCCACCCGCCCTCCCTGCCTCTTTAACACTTAAATTGGGCAGCAGGAATGACAAGGGGGGGGGGGGGTATGCAGGGGGGGTTAGGGTTAGACAAATGGAAAAAGTGTTGTAAAGGTAATTTTCTTCAACATCATTTTCTTATTTAAAACATAAGAAAAAAGGAATAAGCTCCCTTTCAAAATGACCTGAGCAAAAAGGCTACAACGACGCAACAGCACGTAGCCACAGCTGCAAGCTCCGTGAACGTGAAGCTACAATTTCAGACGGATTCTTTCTTATTTTTAGAGTTGTGCTTCCTGCAGTGAATTTAATCTGCATGAACTAATGGTAGCTGGCAGTGGGAAAGTGAAATCACGGCAGAAGTTTTGGATGGCGAGAGTGGAGCCCTCTACGGCCCACGGACCAGCGTGCCTCCGCCTTTTGCCGTTGCCGGGGGCAGCCGCATATTAGCTTAGCGTGAAACCAGACCTGACCAGCATGAAACCAGGTGGCAGCTAACTATGGGCAGAGAAATTTCCTCTCTTTGGTAAACTTAGGGCATGTCATCCCTGATTATAGATTTGTCAACAGTTCAAATGCTGAACAAACCCTGGGAGGGCGGCCACGGAGCAGAGTGGACTGCCAATGAAAAAAAAGTACTTGTTTGTTACTTTGAATGAGAAGGGTAGACGGCTTTCCTCGTGTACCAACTGCAAATCTGTGGCTTCTCTGGAAAAAAATGATGCCCTGGATTTGCATGAGAGGAATGTAGATTAACATGTACCAACTCGCACATCTAAAACAAAAGCAATCGATAGATCAACCAGTAGCCCAAAGGAACAAGGAAAAAGATGCATTTACAAATATTTGAAATACTTTTTCATATTTGTTCTTGCTTTTTAAAAGAAAAAAAGTAAGACTAAGTCACAAAAATAGGATTTTCTTCTTTTTTGAATTGATTCCAGATGAAGGGAAAGCTGTCAGTGGGGAAAGGAGGGACAATGTGAGATAGCCAGCGGGTTGGAGCACCTGTTTCTCCATTGCCTCAGCTTCCCATTGAGGAGTGGGGCAAACGGAGACGGCCCGGCCTATTTATATACAACAGTGGCTCCTGTTACAGCTGCGGCAAAGAGCCAGTTTGTGGCAGATTGCAAAAGATAGAAAAGAGTAACATGCAGGCAGTTTGCTGCCAGACAACACTCCAAGAGAGAAAGCATGCCGGAAACACACCATATTGCTGACGCTGGCGAGACTAAGTCAAAAGGGAAGGACAGCGGGACGAGCAGGAAACGGGTATAGAAGAGACAGCGTTGTATGTGAAAGTTTTGTCTTATTGTCATTTGTTTCATGACAATTTATACATTTATAAAAATGCTATATTTTAGTTCAGACAACTGGTTTTACCTTATTACCAAAGCACTAAGGAGAGAAAAAGGAAAGAAATTGCACATGCAACTTGAATTTAGCAGCTATGAAAAACAAACTACAAAGAGCGTGTCTGGGTGTATTCAGAATGAAAATGTATACTGCATTATCGGGGGAAACGTACGGTGACTAACAGGGCTCACGCTACATACAAAAGACAACGCAACAGCATTACCCGCAACACAACGAAATTACCCGCAACACCACAACATAACTGCACCAATAGCATAAACCGCAGCACAACAGAAATGAGGACTTTTTTTTCCTAGAAATGAACGCTGATTCACTTTAAGCAAACCAAATGCTCCAGTCTGAATACACCCTAAAGGCTCGTACACACCGGGACGAATTTCGCCAGCGATTTTCGCCGGCGAAATTCGCCTCGTGACTAAACAAAGGGCACCAATGAGAGTGTGCACACCGACACGAAAAAACGCCACGCGTCAAAGCGTCAAAAAAAAACCGCCTCGGGTTCGTTTTTTTTTTTTTTGACGCCTCGCGTCGAAATCTATACAACCAATGAGAATGGCGCTTTTGCACACGTGTCTGGAGCTTCTGAAGTTACAGTAAAACACAACTTGGGGGCGCTCAAACACAACACTGCCTTTCTGAGCACACATACCAGCAAAGAAGATAGACGCCAAGTAGCGTCTTCACTGCCGCAAAGAAATAATGACGGACATTCTAAAATATCCCCGAAAACGCTCATGATACATTTTCAGCTCTTGTACCAGTCGATAAAACTCACCATGTTCTTCTCTTCTCGTAACTATGGGATGTATCCAAAATCGGCGTCTTTTCCGGCGTCTTTCATCATCAACAGAACAATAATTGGAACTGGAGCTGGAGCTACTGGTGCTTGAAATATTCATGTTTTCTTTGTTTGATTCTGACGAACGAGTAAATACTGGCTCTCTTCTTCTGAGTGAAAAGCGACCACCTTGTGTACAGGAGTATTTCTGTTTGACATTAAGCGCCATCTAATGTCAGGGAATGAAATTGCATGTTGGCTCGGCTCATCATCAGCGAAAATCGCCTGGGTGTGAACACAAAAGACGTGGCGAAAAACGCTGGCCAATAACGCCAGGCAAATATTCGTCCCGGTGTGTACGGGCCTTTAGGTTAAAACGAAGAACAGACTGAGGGGTTATTATTGGGCACTACCAATATGTCCCATTTTAAGTTTAAATCATATTTAGATTAAAATGGAACTCTCCAAATATTACCCTAAAACAAATAATTATTTCTAATACTAAATCAGTGAAATCAGGGTAATAATGGGTACAAGGAAGAAACGTGCTCTCTAAAGCAGCAACAACTCAAGCTATTTTAATAGTCTGTGACCAGTAAAGTACATTTTCTTTTAAAAACCTTTTAAAAACAGTCAAACCAGGTGGTGCTTTAAAGAAATAAAAAGCATGTCTGGGGGGGGGGGGGTCAGCATACCTGACACAGCAGCAGCATTCTGAAGCACGCAGAAGAATCAAATGCATAGATGGACAACACAAGCAACACACTGAGTCACACAATGTTGCTTTCACTCCTGGCTCTACCCCTGGACTGGTTTGGAATGGGAGGGGAACCCAGATAAATGCCCCGCCTTCATTTGGTTTAATTTGCTTTCACACTGCACTCTCAGGAGTGAACCAATAGCTGAAGCGCGCCATACTGCCTGACCACCCCCACCTCTGAATTGAAAGCTTCTTGTTTGCTTTTCCACTGCTCCCTTCAGGGGTCATCCTGGCAAACATCCAGCGCAATCTAACCGCACAGAGAACGGTAGCAAACGATCAGAGACCCTGAACTGGACCAGGGTTCATTTGACTGATCTCCGCCAGAGTTCAGATGAGCGTTCATACTTTCTAAACAAGACAATCAAAGAAAAGGAATGAAGGTACGAATCAAACGCGGTTTGTTGTTTGGGGTTGGTTGGTTTGGATAGTTCACGTTTTCCGCAGGTTTGATTGCTCAAATGAACTCTGGTGTGGATCAAATGTCCAAACTCAGGTCAGAGTCAAAGAGTCAAAGTCTTGTTCCACTTACTAACAGAAATAAATGCATTTGTGCCACGAACTGAGTATTAACCCTCTAGTTTCCAGAACTGTGACAGCAAAGTAACGCATGGTCTTTGAACTACCGTAACTCTTTGACAACTAGAAGAAATCGTCAACAAAGTATATAATGCAACTCCAACGGATTCTCGAGGGAAGAAAAGCGTATTTATGTTGTTTTTAACTGTCTTTGCCATTTTTCTGATGGTGAACAACATATTTTAAGAAAACTAAGCTCAAATTTTCATTTCCGAGTGTTTTTTTTAATTGATGTGAATCAGGAGCAGATGGAAAAAAAGTTGTTGAAGGTTTATTTGTGATGTAGAAAACACACTGGGCGGGCCACAAGCTCCGTGCTCCAAGGTCTTGGCAATGAACCATTGACAATGAAATTGCGCAAATTGGATTTACAATAATAAATTAGCCTAATGGAAACAATATTTTGAAAAAACTTGAACTTGAAAAGGTTTTCGCTCTGGGAAGACATTCTTGAGGTGTATCGATATTTAAATATTTCTCTATCATCCACCTTAGAAAAACAGAAACACTCACTCCAGCACAGGAGCTCATGTGAGAAACTTTATGTCGGTTATGTTAAATAAACAAACTTAAAAACATCAACATAAACATTGACACTGATCAATGTCAACATAAACATTGAGAAAAAAAAATAATAAATAAATAAAAATAACATAAACATTGAATAAAATTAACCGAAAAAGGTGTTGGGTGAAGCCAAGGCTTATTTCCACAACCCTGAATACAAACATCACATCTACCTACAAATTGTTAGAACCTTAAATCAGAAAAGAAAAAGAAAAAAAAAAGAAGAGGAAAAAAAAAACCCCTCTCAAAATGACCTCACAACCACCAAAGTCTCTCAGTCCAGAAGGTATTTCTGCTCAGAAAAAAACGAATTCTGGAGGCAAGAGAACCACAACATTGCAGTTAAATGTTTATAATGCGGGTATATTACACTTTTAAAAACCTTCTGGAGCTATCTCACCTTTGTACAATAGTTTGTGTGACTGAATGAGATGTTTCACATGTGTTGGTCTGCAGGCGTGAGTCTGCGTGTGTGAGCATCAGTTGTGTTCATGTGGACATGTTTGTATGCAAACATTGTTGGAGCCGTCAGGTGTGTTTATAACATGGGAGTGTGTGTGGACAGGCCCCGCCCCTTCTAGATTTGTATGACATCTGAACCTGACGGTAATGATCATAAACATCCAGCAACTTGTTGCTCTATGCTGCTTCATGGTGTTACCCCCCCTTCTATAATGACCCCCCCTCTCTCTTTTCTTCCCTCCTTTTCTTTTCCGTCCAGTCCAACAAAAAATGTTACAAATATCAGTAAGATAAATAAAGTTTAGTCTAAATTACAAAAGGAGTTTATTCAAATAAACCTCTGGTTTGTCAAAGATTCATAACTTATATTGTTACAGTAAAATGTGTCCATGAGGCCTTCAGCTCATCTGTCTGCTCAGCTGTTGGACAGGACAAGTTCAAAACAAAAACTGACATATTTCACAAAAAAGAAACATTTTTTCAAATTAAATGAGTCCGATAGTGATAACAATGCGCTTCTTGGTAGGAAGTGGCGGCCTTGGACACTGCACAGCGGCGCCACAGAAGGTCCCACAGCGTCATACAGCTTATCAAAAGTTGAGTGTGTCTTGTGGAATTGTTGGATCCACAGCTCTTCTGGTAAATCACCAACCACCATTTCCCAAAATGGCGCCATCCATAGGCGCTCTTATGAGTAAGGAGCTCGCTGCTCCAAGGCCTGAACAAGACGGAGGCGTCTCCTTTGATAGATGATGAAGAGACTAGTGCCGTGGCAGAAATTTGTATCTACCTGCTGTAAATCAAACTATGATGATAAGACTGACTTATCGCGCGAGTTGTGTTGTTTATTCGCATAATTAAGGATTTAATGGACAATGTAATAGCATAATTGTACTTTTTCAACATTTCTAGCATGCTGATCAAGTTTTGTGCGTACGTGTGGTGGAAACGCAGCTACTGCCTCAAGTGAGCATCGTGGAACAGCATGGTTCCTCCAGGCAGACTGATCTGCCTTCGTCACCGGTCAGCTTCTGACCGTACCATGACACTGAACCAGAGGAGAAGTGAAATTCAAGGCAGAATCAAAGCAACCTCAATACATCAGCGGCTGGAGATCAGCACATCATCACAGTGAGAAGAACTTCAGGCCTTAAAGAGAAACGGCTAAAACTCTCTAGCACTACTCGACTTCACAACACCACACAGCTCCAGCTGCAGAGCCAAGGCCGAGCCACAAACCAGAGCGCTGCAAGAGGCTGGAGGAGCTTCTCCAGCTGAGGTCTCTGCTAAATCTGCTAAGTTCTCCCCAAATAGCTTTTTTATTCCTCCTTTCTCACAAGCAGCCTGTCGGCTTTTCAGATCAAAGTCGCTATGATTCCCAGCTCCAAACTCTGGTAAGAAGCGCTTTAGTTCATGCCGTAGTCACTCAGCATTTTGACGCGATTAGCTGAAAAACAGAATATGAACAAAACAGGATTTAATTTTGTATGTCATGAAATAAAACTGAATTTCGTGTTTCGCCGTCCACAGAAGGGCCCAGAGATGATGGACACATTAGGCCAACATCTCTTGTTAACTGCTGTAAAAATACCAACAAAAACTTTCTCCCTTCCTACATTCCTCCTTTCCTTTACCTTTTATACTCTCCTGGAAAAAGCAAAACAAGCTCCAAAACCTGTAATAAAATCAGAAGTTCCTTCCAAGTGTTCTGTGTACGTGACCAATGAAGACTTGTGATTTCTTCACCAACATAAGGCCCATCTGATGCACCATTTTTCCAGAAAACCTCCTCAGACATTCCCTGATGTTCCATTCCTGCTCTGCTCCTCTATTTTACTGTGTAAGTCTGCAAGGTATTACTTAGAAGGCCTCCTGACGTCACGTTAACGTGCAAAACACCCCGGGCTAACAAATCATTCACTTATGTCTGACAGAAAGGCCCTGGAGCAGGAGGTCTGCGGCCACAGTGGTATTGTAAAATTACTTCAATTTATTTTGTTGTCATTTAACAAGAAGGTATAATTTAATCTAGAACCCTTTTAACTCTAATGGAATTAGGATTGCTTCATGTGGGCTCATAAACTGCACACAAGCGCCTCAGCACCATGTCCCTTGTCACAACCCTTGAAACGAGTCTTTTGTTTTTATCCTCTATGACTCCATTTTCCTGCTTTTCTCGAAGAAGCATGAAACCGAGTTGCTGGTTAAAAAGCATATAAGCATCATCAAGTTTTCAGTGACCACAGGCGAAGGAAAAATTCTGTTTTACCAACAAAAAGTTCTGCAATGGTGTTTAAATTTAGTTTAACACTTATCTTCTCAGGATTGAATGGCACCTATTTAAAACAAACGTATCCATTTAAAAAAAAAAAAAAAAAAAACGTTTTTAGAATCAAGTTTTACAAAAACACAAAGGCTTCCTCTTAAAAGCAGTTTGGTTTAATTTATGCTTTATTTCAGGAAAATGTTAAGAACTTTTTCCAGGAGATAATTAAGACTGTTTACTGATGAGCCCCTCCTTTCTTGAGTCGCGGCCAAATCCTCTGTGGTCTTGAGACCACAATGAGCCACGTTTTGACCAGACGGAGCAGAGAACGCTGAACAGGAGAGAGCTGGAGGGGGCCTCGCTTTAGCCCGCATGTAGATCGTCTGCAAATGTATTTAGATTTCAACGTAAACCAATCTTAACTTCTAGATTTTTAATGTAATTCTAATAAATTATTAGGAGAAAAAGATCATCTAAATAATCTAAACACTAAACATATTCCAATTATTTAAAGAAGCAAACCTTTGCTAGGACAAAAAGCTGCATCAAGTTGCAATTTCGTCTTTGACAGTTTGCTTCTGTTTGAAAAAAAGGTTTTTTGTCTTTACCAGCACCATTTCATGGCCTCTTTTTGGTTTTTCCAATTGTGTCCTATCCAGATAAATTCTTCTCAAAACACCAATCTGAAAGAATTCTGCTTTGACGTGCTAAATTCTTGTGTCTTTTTTTTTGCAATACAGATGCCACCATTTTGGAGTCAATTCAATTCAGTTTTATTTGTTAGCCCAAATTCCCAACAACAGTCGTCTCGATGGGCTTTGAAACAGTAGTTGAAGAAGTAAAACATAAAATCAAAAGGATCATGAATACATAGAGTTCAATAGGAAAATACTAAAATGAACTAACAAACTGACTAAGTTATACTGGCATCCCTGCCCTTAGACCCCCCCCTTCGCGGTAAGGAAAAACTCCTCGGGGGGGTCCACATGAAGGAGGAACCCCCCAGGACGGACAAGCGATTTACCAGAACTCTTAGAGAAGAATTAGCGTATCTAACTCTACAGCTACATATTTAAAGTCCAGCAGACGAGCTACGTCCACATGGAGTTGGGCGGACGAGCCGGAGGCGGGATCCACAGCCAGGTGTAGGAGCAGGAGCAGAGACGAGGTACACGGTCAGTCATACAACATAAGAAAGGTCTGAGTCATTGTTTCTAAGGCAACCACTCTCACCAATCAGGAGTGAGCTTGTTGAAAGTCCACACCCTTACCACTGAAAGCAAGCTACACAAAATTTCTGTTGTTTCTTATTGGCCAACAATACCATGAATAACTTGTACACAAAAAAATAATCAAAAACATGTTTTAAAAAATGTATCAGATCCAGAATGGTTCTTCTGACCAATAGAATGACTGAGTAGAAAGCTGCTTTTGTCGCTATAGAAGTCGGCAGGATTTGGGCTCCTTTGAGCCAGCGGGCACTTCCTGTTTGGAACACCAGGGGGAGGAGTCACTCAGTCCAGTTCTCATAAACAGTAAATGTATAGAACATATATTTAACATCCTAACCATAAATGTAACTTGGTTCAGCCATGACGCAATGACAAGGGCATTGACTTTGTTAAAAAATATATATATAATAATAAATAATGATAATAATCAGTTCTGGATTAATGTAATAATCTTTTCTAATCATAATCAATAAGCAATCAAATAAGCAAATACTAATCAATATGAATTTCATTTTCGTTATTTGATATTCTTAAAATTTCTAGATTTACCAAACAATCTGCATTTAGAATGGTATAAGTATAAAAACTTCTAAATAACAGCTACAAACCAGATTATGGCAACCATGATAACACAACAGGGGTGAATGTATGTAAAGTTGCATCTTCCTACTCCCTTTTAAAAGCAGTTAATGATTGCTTAAAATAACCAATTCCAATAACTCAACTATAGTTTCACAATCTTAACATCTTCCCTGCTGTGTACATGTATGCAAAGCTGAAAACCCATCCCAAACTGGGTCAATGTTGCTTAATTTGGTGGTTTTTCAGAACCCAAAGGAAGTCATTGAAGCAGAGGCACGTCCAGCCACTGTTGGGAGTCTGCTGACAGCGGAGCTGCTGCCCCCACCGTCCACGTCAACAACAAACTCACAGAAAAAAAACAAGGTTTCACACAATCTTCATGAGTCTCTGGTCTCTAAAGTGGAGTTCAGAGCAGGTGGACAGTTTGCACAGGACATTTACGGTGTTTGGGTTCAGACTAAATATAAGGAGGTTGGGTTTATTTACAGGACGAGATAAATATAAACAGAGAAGTCAAACTGCAGATCAGGATGCATCTACGACGCTTTAAGTTTGTGAATTAGAAAACCTAAATGCCCCAGATAAGGGAGAGGAGACGAGAGAAAAGCATCAAAATAAAGAAATAAATAACTTGCAGGTTTTTGCAGTGCAAACCCTCAGGACTTTGAAAAGCTTAATGTAGTCTGCATGAAACAAAAGCTGGTTGCTCTTTCACAGCTACTCCCATAAAATCCTGACTGTCCTGAAGGGAGGGGAGGGATGCAAACAGGCCAAAGAGGGGGGGTAACACGTTTTTAAAACAAGAGGCTTTCCCACAGCAGAACGCCAAACAAGCAGGTGTGGATGTGTGGCGGGTCTGTATACGACCGCAGGCTGTGCGCATCTGCAGCCTGAAACGAACAGCAAATCAGGGGACGACAGTGAACCCTCTTACCCCTGAACATAGAAACACCTGGAGGGAGGGAGGGAGGAACGGAGGCGAGGAAGAGGAAGCGCGACGTGGAGGATCGCTTCTTCAGAAAAGAGAAGGAACGAGAAGCTGCAGACATGGAAAAAAACTCATTTGTTGCATTTAAGCCGTATTTTCTTTTAGCGAAATGCTGAGGATTTATGAAGCTTTTTTTGCAAAGTTTACATAAACTGGTTGCAGATTATATTTGAGCAAGTGGTATTTTTCACTGTAAGAGTTAATGACTTTCATTTAGGGCTGTGACGATAACCGCATCACCACGTTGATGAGGTCATCACCGCATCACCGCACTTTTATTTTGAAAGCGTTTTTTTTTTAAGTGTGCCGTGGGAAATTGCCCTCATTCACTGATGTAAAAACATTTCCCATCTCCAGGATTTCAGCTCTTTGTTCATCCAAACAGGCCCTGATAAACACTGAGGAGTTAGGAATATAAAAGAGTGTAAAATACTTTTTCTTTGCGTTTATTTTATTTTATTAAAGACATTTTGATAAGAATGTTGCTACCTCGATTTAGCTGTAGCTTCGACTGTATTTTGGAAAAGTCCCGCCCCTTTAACTGTCTCCACCAATCATTCTTGGGGGGCTTAATCACATGTCATCAGTCTGACCAATCAGAAGTGGTTAAAGTCTTCACTTCCTTGTCCCGATTTAGCTCGTAAAGTCGCTCAGTTCTAACAGAAATACCGGCTAAAGCTCGTCTTTAGCGGTGTAGCTTTCCACAGAACAAGAGAACAAAACCATGAAGCTCCGAAAAGCGATCTCTGGCCATTTTATGCACTACATCTCCCATGATGCATTGGGCTGTGAGAGTGACAGCTCACAAGGAGATCTGTTGTTAAACGTCTTGAAACCAACGAACACACTTCAAACTGTTTTTAAATCTTCTAATTTAACTTTTATTGCATCTTTTAGAAAAAAACAGCTGCAGTTTTCAGCTTTTTCTGCCACAATTATCTCAAAAATGCACGTGAGATTGTGGAGGGACTGTAGATCAATACAGACTATGAGTTTCTCCTTTTTTGTTTAGTTTGTGGATGCTGGTGTGCCGCGGGATTTTTGTCAAGGTTAAAGTGTGCCGTGGCTCAAAAAGGTTGAAAAACACTGACTTAGAGAAGCACGGGGCACGTGCGTACTCTACTTACAGACACACGTGCGTACTCTACTTACAGACACACGTGCGCTGTTTTAGAAGCACACACACATCCTGATTGTACAAAAGAAGTTTCTGTCTTGCGAGGAAATACGACAACAATTGTTCATTTCCATTAAGCTGTGTGCGTTCTTAAGTGCGCGACACGGCCGCCCTCTGGAGAATTTTGTGTTGGGGGGGGGGTCATCGGTAGGTAGTAGTCAGTTGTTACTGTTATTTGTTAATAAAGAATACTACGTTGTAAATTTTTTGGGGGGGGGGGGGGGGGGTGTTGCGGTTAACCACAACACCGCGCCCCCTGGTGGTTCATCACCGCGGTGATGAAAAATCCGGCACAGTCACAGCTCTACTTTCATTAACTACTTTTGTTTTTATTATGTCTGCTTTCACTTTGAAAATGTTCACTGATAAGTCTGCTCATTTCTAATGCTAATGCATTTGCTCATGCTAAGACTATGGTAATACTGTATGCCAATTTTTACTATACATGAATTAACTGTTTTGGATTTAGGTGAATATGGAGACATACAGTACAGACCAAATTGTAGATTCACATTGAAGGCATCAAAACTATGAATTAACACATGTGGAATTATATCCATAACAAAAAAGTGTGAAACAACTGAAAATCTGTCATATTGTAGGTTCTTCATAGTAGCCACCTTTTGCTTTGATTACTGATTTGCACACTCTTGGCATTCTCCAGAGGTAGTCACCTGAAATGTTTTTCTCTTCACAGGTGTGCCCTGTCAGGTTTCATAAGTGGGATTTCTGGCCTTATAAATGGGGTTGGGACCATCAGTTGTGTTGTGCAGAAATCAGGTGGATCCACAGCTGATAGTCCTACTGAATAGACTGTTAGAATTGGGATTATGGCAGGAAAAAAGCAGCTAAGCACAGAAAAACGAGTGGCCATCATTACTTTAAGAAATGAAGGACAGTCAGTCCCAAAAACCACCAAGCGCTACAAAGAAACTGGCTCCCATGCGGACCGCCCCAGGAAAGGAAGACCAAGAGTCACCTCTGCTGGAGGATAAGTTCATCCAAGTCAGCAGCCTCAAGGCCCGTACACACCGGGACGAATTTCAGGCGCGATATTTGCCGACGTTTAATGCCTCGTGACTAAACAAAGGGCACCAATGTGAGTGTGCACACCGACACGAAAAAATGCCACGCGTCAAAGTGTCACTTTTTAAAAAACGCCTCGGGTTCGTTTTTTTGGTTTGACGCGCCGCGTCAAAAACTCTACAACCAATGAGAATGGCGCTTTTGCACACGTGTCTGGAGCTTCTGAAGTCACAGTAAAACACAACTTGGGGGCGCTCAAACACAAACTGCCTTTCTGAGCACACATACCAGCAAAGAAGATGGACGCCAAGTAGCGTCTACACTGCCGCAAAGAAATAATGACGGACATTCTAAAATATCCCCGAAAACGCTCATGAGACATTTTCAGCTCTTGTACCAGTCGATAAAACTCACCATGTTCTTCTCTTCTCGTAACTATGGGATGTACCCAAAATCGGCGTCTTTTCCGGCGTCTTTCATCATTCAACAGAACAATAATTTCTTCATCATTGGAACTGGAGCTGGAGCTACTGGTGCTGGAAATATTCATGTTTTCTTTGTATGATTCTGACGAACGAGTAAATACTGGCTCTCTTCTTCTGAGTGAAAAGCGACCACTTTGTGGCTAAAGAACACCAGGAATGGACATTAGACCAGTGGAAATCTGGGCTTTGGTCTGATGAGTCCAAATGATTATTGGTTTCAACCACCGTGTCTTTGTGCGACGCAGAAAAGGTGAAGGGATGGACTCTACATGCCTGGTTCCCACCGTGAAGCATGGAGGAGGAGGTATGATGGTGTGGGGGGGGGCTTTGCTGGTGGGGATTGATTCCAAATTGAAGGCAGACTGAACCAGCATGGCTACCACAGCATCTAGCAGCAGCATGCTATTCCATCCGCTTTGTGTTTAGTTGGATCATCATTTCTTTTTCAACAGGACAATGACCCCAAACACACCTCCAGGCTGTGGAAGGGCTATTGGACCAAGAAGGAGAGTGATGGGGGGCTGCACCAGATGACCTGGCCTCCACAGTCACCGGACCTGAACCCAATCCAGATGGTTTGGGTTGATCTGGACCGCAGAGTGAAGGCAAATGGGCCAACAAGTGCTAAGCATTCTGGGAACTCCTTCAAGACTGTTGAAAGACCATTTCAGGAGACTACCTCTAGAAGCTCATCCAGCGAATGCCAAGAGTGTGCAAAGCAGTAATCAAAGCAAAAGGTGGCTACTATGGAGAACCTACAATAAGACATATTTTCAGTTATACCATGGTCCGGTTGAATACTCGATTCTGATTGGCTGCTGGGTATGCATTAAAACCTAATAACCACACGGTGAAAAAAGAAGTTCCGGTCAGCTAGCTTAAAGAAGCGCCGGCTTCTTTAAAACAACCTTTTGCTTCATCATTTGGACAAAAGCAAATGCTTTTGCTTTATGCAAATAAATAAATATATATATAAATATTTATAATATTTAAATATATATATATATATATATATATATATATATATATATATATATATATATGGTGAAAATTGTCATTTTTTTAAATATATAAACTTCTATCTATCTATCTATCTATCTATCTATCTATCTATATATATATATATATATATATATATATATATATATATATATATATCTCGGTGAATCTTGACTGCAGCGGTGGTGCTGCGCGACGCGGACTATATGTTAGGTGATGCGGCGCATTTGTGAGAAAAGCGATCCAAATCGGAAAAAAAAAACAAGAATTAAGGACTAAAACCTGGTTAATATGTATTGCTTTTGTGAGTGACCATGGTATAAGCGGGTTAATGGCCTTCGAAGTGTGCGGTTATTACTTTATAACGCACTTCGCGGAAGCGAGTTATAATAAGGTATATACCTATGCAAACATTTATTTTTTCAAAAATTTTGCGATGACAACATAAACATTATGTTTAAATAGGTCATATTCCAACCAAGTCCTTCATGATTTCAAAATAAAAAAAAGTTTACATGCTGTGTTTTGTTTTTTTACCGTCATATTTGGGGTGTTTTTAGTCATAAAATCTTTGATATTTTCAAAATGAAACACATCATCACTAAAATTGTTCAAAAGAAGTAAAAACATTGGTGTTGCTTAGAAAAATATAAGCCACATTTATCAACTCAACTGCAGAATTTAATAAATTTGACTGCTAAGTAGTGATTTCAATTTTGATTTCAACACATTCCTCTTCTGCAGTCGGCATTCATTTATGGCTTCATCCGTCCATCAGCTGCTACGCTGATGAATAAAGCGGCTGGCCGTGCACACGTGTGCGCTCTAATCCAGTGTTTTTCAACCTTTTTTGAGCCACGGCACACTTTAGCCTTGACAAAAATCCCGCAGCACACCAGCATCCAAAAAAAAAGAAAAATCACAGTCTGTAATGATCGACAGCCCCCCCCCCCCCGCCCCTCGGAATCTCACAGGATTTTCATAATTGTGGCATAAAAAGCTGGACGCTGCAGTTGTTTTTTTCTAAAAGTTGTATTAAAAGTTAAGTGAAAAGATTCAAAAACTGATGTGTGTTCCTTGTTTAAAGACGTTATGAGGAGAGGCTCATTGTGCGCTAAGACAGTCATTCTAACCCAATGCATCATGGGAGATGTAGTGCCGTAAATCCGCCGACCACAGAAAGACCAGCTTCTCTGAGCTTCATGGTTTTGTTCTCTTGTTCCACGGTCTGACACCAGATTCTGTGGAAAGCTACACCGCTAAAGACGAGCTTTAGCTGGTATTTATGGTGGAACTGAGAGACTTATGAGCTAAATCTAAACAAGGAAGTGAAGACTTTAACCACTTCTGATTGGTCAGACTGATGACATGTGATTCAGCCTTCAAGAATGATTGGTGGAGACAGATAAAGGGGCGGGACTTTTCCAAAAACAGCTGAAGCTACGGCTAAATCGCGGTACCGTGATTCTGATCAAAATGTCTTTAATAGAATCAAACGCAAAGAAAAAAATATTTTATGATCTTTCGTATTCCTAACTACTCTGTGTTTTATCAGGGCCTGTTTGGATGAACACAGAGCTGATTTCCTGGAGATGGAAATGTTTTTAGATCAGTTAATGAGGGCAATTTCCCACGGCACACTTGACCATCTCCCACGGCACACTAGTGCAGTGTTTTTCAACCAGTGTGCCACGGCACACTGGTTGAAAAACACTGCCCCAATCAACTGCCAGGAGCCCCGCTGGCTGTGTGTCAAACTGCTCCTGTCATATGACAGCACTCAAAATAAATCTTAGCCAGCTTCAGCGCGACGCCCTCAGCATGCAAATACACGTGCACTCAGTGCCCTCGCACACTCGGACACTTCCTGCAAAGTGCGGCCTCAGCGTTGCTCAAACAGAGAACATGCTGAGAGCTTTGACTAAAGTGACGAGCTGGAAAATTACTGTTTATGTGGGGTAAACCAGAGAGATATCAAAATAAAAAGAGATATATTTTTAAAAAGGAAAAACATTGTTTTCAGCTTTAAATATACAAATGTCTTCCTCTGTGTTGATCTATTTTCAGAGCATTCCAGTGGCCTTTTCATGATGGTTATGCTGTCAGATCAGACAAAAACTGTGTTGTTTTCTAGGACAAAGTTTGTGCAGCGCTGCATCACTTCACCAGAAATGCATCAGAATGGAGCAGAGCGGGTCACTTTGACCCGCCCACTCGCTTTTCAAGTGACATTCTTTCATCGTCTGATTCACAAGAAATGCACAGATATGAGGTTTCTTCTACACATTCCCTCCATCGTGAGACATGTTACACAGCATTTTCATTGGAGTGGCTGTTTAAGTATCATTGTAGGACAAAGGTATTTTTACATGAGGCTTCATGTTGAGATTCTATCTTGTGCACTGAAGTTGAAAATATGATTAGTGTATCATTGCCAGTTGTGGTGCAATGTTTTTCAGCACTATAAGGCACAGCTTTGGAAGAAATTGTGTTGCCTTGAGTCAGATTTTAGAGAAAAAGCTTTTTTTGGTAGCTTTTTGGTTTTTGACAAAAAAATTGCCATCATAAAAATTGTATTTATGACAGGAACATATGCTGGGCGGGTCACGAGCTCCCTGCTTGGGAAGGGGAGAGGGGTCGGGGTCGCTTCGTACCAATGTTGCTCCCACCCACAACTCAGAGGGAAATTTCTAATGATCTATCGTCGCTCTGCAGCAACGGTGCCAAAGAAAATAACAGGTTTAGGGATTTGGGGTAAAAATGGCATAATCATAATTAAAAGACCACTGGGAACGCTTTGACAACAGATCCAAAGACGATTGGATTGGGTTTTTAAAGTTTGTCGCTGGTAAAACTCGACAATTTTAAACCTTTCCACACTTCCTGGAGTTCAAACAGCCTTAAAGCTGCACATTAAATTTCTAATCACTTATTGCGTGTTAGTCTATGTTCCAATATAACATCCACTATTCCATCTACTTACATGAAGATCAATCTCAACAAGAAATAAAAATGACACAGAAATAAACGACAAAACAAAGAAGGTGACATTTGTGGACACTTTGTGTCCTTTTAACTCCATACTCTCCAAAGACGTCATTCCTGCATCTCAAAGTCCCCCCAACTTCACATCATGAGGTCAGCAGCAGCTGGAATAGGAAAAATCCAAACAGTAACAGTCTTTTGAATCAGAATGGCGTCTCATCAGCTCTGAGTATGTGTTCTCCAAACCACATCCTTTCACTTTCCACTTCAGCACATACCTCCTTTCTATGAAAAACAGAATAACTTAAAGTAAATCTGATGTTTTTTAACCATTGGCAATGAATATCCTAATCTAGATGACAATCCTTTATCTGATTCATTTAAAATTTATATGGCAATAATTTCACTTTTGAACCTCCTGTTACTTTAGAAACTCCCACTAGCCTGTTCTTCGTTTGGTCTTGGAATGAAATTTTGACAAATTAATACATATTACAAATACATTGAATCAGAAACTTAAAAAAAGATGTTTATAGGTTGGTTAGATGAACTTATTCTCCAAAAACAGAGGATAAAATTTCGATGTAAAAGCTTTAAACTAGTATGTTTTTCTCTTATTAACTCTTATTAACTGTACATCAAGAAGTCACACAATTAAGGCCCGTATTTTCGCCGGCAAAATTCGCCTCCCGACTAAACAAAGGGCACCAATGTGAGTGTGCACACCGACACGAAAAAACGCCACGCGTCAAAGCGTCAAAAAAAAAAAAACGCCTCGGGTTCGTTTTTTTTTTTGACGCCTCGCGTCGAAAACTATACAACCAATGAGAATGGCGCTTTTGCACACGTGTGTGGAGCTTCTGAAGTTACAGTAAAACACAACTTGGGGGCGCTCAAACACAAAACTGCCTTTCTGAGCACACATACCAGCAAAGAAGATAGACGCCAAGTAGCGTCTACACTGCCGCAAAGAAATAATGACGGACATTCTAAAATATCCCTGAAAACGCTCATGAGACATTTTCAGCTCTTGTACCAGTTGATAAAACTCACCATGTTCTTCTCTTCTCGTAACTATGTGATGTACCCAAAATCGGCGTCTTTTCCGGCGTCTTTCATCATTCAACAGAACAATAATTTCTTCATCATTGGAACTGGAGCTGGAGCTACTGGTGCTGGAAATATTCATGTTTTCTTTGTATGATTCTGACGAACGAGTAAATACTGGCTCTCTTCTTCTGAGTGAAAAGCGACCACCTTGTGTAAAGGAGTATTTCTGTTTGACATTAAGCGCCATCTAATGTCGGGGAATGAAATTGCATGTTGGCTCGGCTCATCGTCAGCGAAAATCGCCTGGGTGTGAACACAAAAGACGTGGCGAATAACGCCTGGCGAATATTCGTCCCGGTGTGTACGGGCCTTTAGCCTACACAGTGATGTGGAGGTGTGGCGGGTCAAGGGGCCACTCAGGGGAATAGCTACTAGTGTTGAGAGAGCCCACAACAGTACACACACACACACAATCATCTACTGCACACACACACAAACAAAACTTACTTAGACCACAAGCAGAGCAGTAAGGAGCTGAGAGAAGATCCCGCAGATGGCCTGCAGGGGCCGAGCTGCAGCGATACACACTTTCACACACAAACACACACAGCGACACCTACATGATGGGTCACATCAAAGGCATTCCCCAACATGCACAGCATTGTCTGAAAATACCAACGTGCACTTCAGTAAAGGGTGCCAGAGAAATGTGCTGCAGTGAAACAGCAAATGGAGGACAGCTGTCTGGAAATAAAAGGAAAACTATTCCTACAGATAGCATTCCCAGGAATATCACAGCTGGAAGTACAAAAACTACAACTGAGGAAGGAAAAACCACTAGAAAATTCTATCATTCTATTCCATTTCCTGGAATACCAGCACGCTGCCTCGCCTTGAATGAAATATCTTCTGCACGTTTGTCACTACCCACACTTTTGCAAACAGCCCATAAACTCCAAATATGGTTACTTCCAGAGTAATGGTTAGCAGCCAATGAAACGTGCCATGCTCCTTCATACGAGCAGGGAGGAAAATCTAAAGAAGTGGGGGGTGCTAGCAGTCTCAAAAGACCCCCTTTTGGGGCCCCTGTTGTGTCTGCATACCTGACATACAGAGAGCAGCAGAATGTGAATCCCACCGCCTTCCGAAGAACACGTATGACATTCCGGAGAAAAACAACACAGTGGATTGGGAAAAACAGCGTCTGAGGTGGTTTCCCACTTTGGATGGTTTCACGGTACCTGCTAACTTGTAATGAGCTCATGTGCTGGAACATTTTGCAGACTTGTGCAACACCTCATCTACAACTCTGAAGACAAAATCCAACAAAGGCGCATGTAGGCCAAAGGTTAAACCACTGAAAAACAAGTTAAAAGCTAATGACTGACTTGGAAAACAGTTGTACTTGTTCTACCAAAGAAACTTGTTAGTTTTACATCATGAATTTATTTATTTACAATGAAAATTTGGACTGAAATGCAGATAACGCAATACTTACTTAAAGAAATTAGAACATTTCTCATTTTAATTCCACACTGTAGGATATTGTTTCAAACTTTCAAAAATGTTTATTGCGTCTGTATTTAAAATATCTTTTTATAGAAAAAATGTTTTTATTTGATCATACTAAAATTATAAAAAACATTAATTACAGATTTTAAACACTTGCAAGCAACAACAAAACATTACAATCTAGAAGCGAAACGTCCTGTTGTAAATCCTCCAAAGTGTTTTGGTTCTCATGCTCTAATCAAACAATGAGCTCGGCGGTTGTTTTGTTTACATCCAGGCTGCGCGCGCGCGCGTCCCCACCGCGCGGCTCCGGAGGCCTCGCTAAGCTGGGGCCGATCTGCTGCTCCCAGTTTCAGCTCACCACCCCCGGTCAGTGACTTATCTGCCCCCGAAGGCGCGCGCGCGCAGCCATCACAAGCCGCTAAAGTATGCGCAAGACGGCAAAAAAATACAAAAAAAAGATTTTTTTAAAAAGGGCGGGGGTGTGACGACGCGCCTTCACGGTGGAATATCGATCATTAGCGCGCAGCCGCAACAGTTGAAATTAGGAGCATCGATATTGGACTGTGCAAGCGTCTGAGCATGCGCGAATATGTACACAAGTCTTGTGGTGAAAGAAAGCAAGAATATGTTTTTAATGAGCAAACAATAAAACAGTGTCCTAGTACATCTATATTATATATATTCCTGTATTCATTAACCCACAATGAAACTCAAACATGTAACATTTTCATACACATTCAAACAGAAAAGTATTTTTGCGAGTAAAATAGAAGAATACAAATACTTACTTTCCCCGTTTATTAGTCCACAGTGGCAAACGATGCAGGTGCAGAAGATAAGAAACACCGTTTGTGCGGGCAGCCTCTTCATTCTGACTGGATTGGTGCTTCCCTCGCTAAGCATTGAAGAAATTCTACTCTGGAAATCTTCATTCGGAGTCAATATAAAAAAAAAAGTAAAAGAAACAGGGAAAATGTACAAGTTCCACTGAAGTCAACCTCCCCCAGAAGCGGGGGGAGTTTGTGATGAAGGTGAAGTTTCTCGGTGGAAACCCACAGGCCCCTAAATCACGTCAATTCGGGTTCTGGTAGCACGTTGAGGTGTAAAAAGGCTCATTTTTCACAGGTGAAGGCGGCAATCCGCGTCCATCTGATGCATTCGGTGGTCGAAAAGAAAACCAATAATAATTCCTGTTACTGGGAGTCCTCCGGATTCACGCTCTGCTCCTGATGTTTGCGCTTCCTGCAGACAGCTGAAGTCGGAGGTTTGGGCTTCTCCCTGGTGTTTTTTCTGCTACGAAATTCCCCTTTAAGATCCCGGGAAACTCAGCACGGAGGAAGAACAGCGAGCAGCTTTTTCACGCTACGACCTTCCTCTGAACTCCGTCACCCCCGCTGACCACCGCGCCGCAAACGACCCAACATCCATGAAGCGGCGGAAAGGAGGCGAGATCCGGGGGAAACCCACACTTCTGCCCGCAAATCACGACCAAGAAAACCTCAAAATGGTGTCCGCTGTTCGCCCGCACGGCTCCGGGGAGTGAGTAAACTCCACCACGCTGCTCCTCTCAGATTAGCCGATGGAAGCTAGCGTTAGCGGGCTAATCCAAAACAAACGAGGCGTCGGCGCTAGCGACACAGCTGGCGAAGCAAATACCAAAGACGCGCAAAGTGAGCGGCCAGTCTGCTACAGTCTGGAGAAAATGAGGTAAATCAACCGAAGAAAGGCGTAGAAAGACGGGTCAAGAGTGAAAACTTGGATCCCCGTCCCGCTTTGCTATCGCTCTCCCGCAGCTCCGTCTCCTTTCTCAGTCTCTCCACCAGTAAACAAGTCCTGCCAGTCACCTCAGCTGGGCCGCACGTGGTCGGCGGGAAAACCCGGCCCGGATCACCGCGGCCCTGCTGCTTTCCCGGAGTCAGGATCCGGAGTGAGCGCGGAACAGCGGCGCTCTTTGTCAGGGAGGACCCCGAGCCCCCGCCACAAACTGGAGCCAAAAGATCAGCAAACACAAAGAAAATGTACACTAAATGTATTGGTGTTTGCCAGTTAATACAAATAAACTATACATTATCATTTTAAAGTCCCACTTCCATCATTTTTTATCTATTTTTAAAGCAATCCCTGTGGTCTTATAATTATGATGATGCCGTTTTTAGCAAAAATAAAAACGTGTGTCATTTTCTGGGACATAGTTTCTGCAGAGCAGCAGGAGTTCATCAGAAATTAATCTGTGAATTATGGGCCATTGGCACAGAGTAAAGCTGCTTCTCTTTCCCATCATCCCTTGGTTTACACTCTCCCATTAGTTTAAAACCCTAATCTAACATTACTGGTGCAACAAAAATGGCAAAATATATTTGGGCTATCCAGCCATACAGTTTTAAGCCAGATGCCGGCTCAGACAAAGGCAAAGGTGGTTGCATCAGAATGGAGCAAAGCAGGGAGATTTGGCTCTTTTTCCAACAGCTGGTGGCTCGCTGTAGTACCTTCTACAAGCTACAAGCCTTTTCCAAAAACATTATTTCACCTGCTCCTAAATCCCAAGGATTTAAATAAAGAAACCCAATTTTAAGCTTTATTGTCTTAATGTCTGACCTCCATCATGAGAAGAAACCCACAAGAACATGTTAAAAAAATCGGTGAGGGTTCTTAAAACATGGATTTAAGTGAAATATTTTAGTTTTTTACTAAAGTATTTTTAGTAAAGATATAGTCAGCAGTTTGATCAAATACTGTTTTTAGACCAATTTTATTAATATACCCAAGTCTACAATTTTAATTTCTATTTTCCAAATTACTCAAAGCAATGCACCAAACATTTATTATTTGTCCCTTTCACAAAAAATATAGACTCCAAATAAATAAAAATATGCTTAGGCACATTGTCGGTTTTCATGATGTAGCCTAATTGAAAACAAACTGGATGTTCTTTTCCTTTAGATGATCATTCAGTGTGGTTTATTTTTACAAGTGTTTCCATAAGAAAAAGGTTTTCATTTCACCTCCATATAGGAAATATCAGAGGCAAGTTTCTCTGTAACAAATGATAAAAAGGACTTTCTAAATATGGTTACATTACAGGGCTGTAAGGGTTCATCCATTTGATCGATGAATTGATTTCTATGACTATGCTAAGGCAAATTGTTAATTGAAGCGACTTATGCATTATGAAATTATTTTAAAATAAAATTGATTGATTGTAATCGATGTGGGAAAATACCATCTGGATTGAGGTACAGTAGGTTTATTGTTACTAAAATGTAAAAAAGACCAATCACAGCAACACACACGTGTGATGTCATGAACACGGATCAGTCCATCATTCCAGTCCAGTGTGTGGACAGACTGTGAATAAAGTCATGTGACCATCCAGTGTCTAGAATGTTCTAGAATGTTCCCTTTGGATTCTCTGGATGTGGAAAAACAACAGTGGTGAACTTTAGGAAACTACCATGTGAATGGATCTGACATTCATTCTAGCTGACTTGTTTGTTTGGACACAGATTTCATTTAACTTGATGATCTGGAAGAAATCCAAGAATCTGGAAAACTTCACTGTTCAGTAGCAGGAATTTCTGTCTGAGTCTCACTGCTGGAAGTTTGGATCCAGAGGATCTGGATCCACTGCAGGACAGAGGATCTGGATCCACTGCAGGTCAGAGGATCGGATCGTTCAAAATGAACCAACATCGACTACAAATTGTATCATGAACCACAAATTATGATTGAAATGAATCTTTATACCCCATTATATTTTGTTTTAACTCATTTAAAAGCACTAATGTAATACTGATTAAGTAATTCGCTCATCAGAACATTTTTTTATGGAATAGACCATTGAAAACTTTAATGATTTTAGAAAAGTAAAAGTATTCCATTGATTTTAGCTGCTGGTGCAGAAGCTAAAATGACACATTTCACAGTTTTGTGAAAAACACCAGAATGTAGACGTTATTACATTAGGACAACATGAAGCCATGCTTGTTTTTTAACCATTGTGCCTTTTTCTCTCACAGTGTCACATTGTTATAGATCAGTGAGATTACAGGCCAAACAAAGCTGCCCTGTGTCATGGAGAAGTGTAAACATTACACACTTCCTCAAGCCTGCCACCAGAGAGTAAATACCTGCCTCCAGCAAGGAAGGTACATGCAGTTCCTTCAGATTTGCATGGCAAATAACCTCATAATGTAACCAGTCGTGTTTTCCAACAGCCGGGAGTGGGCTGCAATCTCCCCGAAAGAAGCGGCGGCTTTGCTTAGGTCAGAAGAACAAATAGATTATTTATCATTTAAGAGCACAGTTTATATGCTTGGATGGATGAACGCTGCTCCGCCTGCCTGAGAGCTGGTGGAGCAGGATTGTTGTTAATCTAAGGAATGTGTTTTACCCGGTGAGCAGGGTAAATGAGGTCTTGGTGAGATTAAATGTCACAGGTCTGAAGGACTAAGGGTTGTGGAATCTCGTCAAAAACGGATCTCTTTGTGCCATTTGTGCTGCCTGATGCTCAGAGGAGGCCCACACTTTCTCACACTCGTACCACTTCCTCTCAGGTGCTGAGCACAAGTTCTTTGTTTTTTTCTGCGGGTGTAGAGGAGGTTAAGCGAATGGCGTGTATCCCACTAGCCTACTTAGAAGGCTGTCACAGAAGCGACACTGCAGCCCTGCTTTCGTTCTGTAGTACTACAACTGCATTTCAGTAGGTGGCACCAAAAATAGCAGCCAATTCATTTTTCGCCAAACAGAGACAAACAAGGTTGCATGTTGAGGATAAGGAGGACTAAATGTTGACAAAGAAGGCAAGACAAGAGCACTTTGGAATCTGCCCGGCTGGTGCAGGAAAACTAATGTGTTGCAATCTTACAGATATCCATTTTACAAACCTGTTGGCTTTCACAGAAGTTTTGTCCACAGTGATGTTTTGAAGCGTCCTCCTTTTTTCTCGACATTCCTACTTTAAAGTTGGAAGTTAATTCATGCCAATGAAATGTAAACAAGTTTCTCAGTCTAGTCAGTTGTAATTCTTTTAAAGAGGAAGCAATGCCCAATATGTAAATATTTGTTCTAGTTCATGTCTTCCTCAAAATCTGTTGTAAGAGTTGCTTTCCGTGGAAGCCTTCAGTGTTTACACAGGTTTATGAATTAGCAAACAATGGGAACGATGCTCTTCACCAATACTAGGAACCTGTATTTTATCCTGCAGATGCCAAGAGATGTTTAACAATTTTAGGAACTTTAATTCAATTCAGTCCAGTTAAACTAGTTCAGACTAGTTCAGTTCATAATTGAATTGAAATGAATTGAATTGAATTGAATTTATATCAGTTGGATTAATCAGAATATGAATTCTGAAAGGGAAAGTAGATTTCTGTGAATGGCTTTATTGATACCACTAGGTCTATTAAAAGCAATTTGATACACGTAACATTGATCAAAACTATTTAACTGATTGCATTTGTCCAACAAATTTTTTTTTATCTCATTTGTTTGTTGAAAAAGATGATCATTTCTTGATAAAAGCTTGATGAAAACATTTAGTAAACACGGGTATCACTATTGTTCACATTTAAAAGGCTGAGTGTCCTCAAAGGTGGAGCCTGTTGGTAAAGAGACTCATTGTCAGACTTATAAGTCTGGTATCAACGTCAATACCTAACATGTGGTTTTATGGCAAACTTTAAGGAGCATTTATCCTTTTCCAGTTTTTAGAGATGAAACGGTACCGTTTTTATTTATGACTCTCCTGCACACATCTGTCTCAAATGTGGAGTTTTGATGGACGCCAGACTGACTGCACCAACACACCTGTAAGTAAAAGCAGGTCAAATATTGGTTTGCTTTTCTTTTTCCTCACATCATAAAGCAGCACTGAGTCATCCTCTGCACTCAGACACAGGAGGCAAACCTCTGCTGCCTGTTTTTGCACTCAGCCCTGCTGCACCTGCTAAACTGATCAATTGACACTTTTGAATGAATCGACTTCTCCTCACAGTGTAGAAAACTCAGAAATTAGCTGCATTGGGAGTTATGAGGAATAGACCACCGCGTGTTCATAAATGTCTTTTTCTATGAGTGTGTGATGAGCCAGGATCCACCAAGGATCTGCTCATGGGCTTCAAGAGAAATGTATTTGTGAAGCTCTGTTGTTGCTTCGCTTTCTGGTCTTTGTTGCTGCAGTTCTAAGATGTTCATGAAAACAACAAGATCTTCCTGTCATCTGCCACGCAAAGGAGCAGCAGACAGCTACAGCAATGCGCTCCACATTATTTCCTCAAATTCTTAAGTACAGTTTGAAATAAAACAAGTGATTTATCACGATAAACCTTTTGTTAGTTCATTTTTTCCCTTGTAAATAAGAAAAAAACACTCTTTAAGAAAACCCTCACATCAAGGCTTTGCATGACACATTATTAACCCTTTTTTTATTTTAAACACAATACGTATCTGACAGAAGACCTTTCATTTTTCTGAGCAGCACAAAGATGTTCTTTAGAGAATACAAAGATGCTTCCTGATATTTCCTGCCTTTAAAATTGATCCAATTAACATTTTTCTCTTATTAGAATATATCTGAAGAGTTTTTTATGAATCAGTTTCCATTTTTAAATAAAACAGTGGGTTTAAGAGATCAAATTTATTTTTGATCCTTAAAATTTGTTGCAGTAAATCCTTGTTATGACAAATTACATACAGCTGGGAAAATAAGTATTGAACACGTCAACATTTTTCTCAAAAAACATATTTCTAATCGAGCTATTGACATGAAATTTTCACCAGATGTTGGCATCAACCCAAGTAATGCACACATAGAAAGAAATCCAAACATTTATGTCCATAAATGAAGTTATGTGTAATAAAGTGAAATGGCACAGGGGATAAGTATTGAACATGTCATGACAGCAGCTGCCCTGCCCCCCCCAGCTGCTGCTCGTCACCTCTGATTCACTCCACCTGTTCACCTGAGTATATATTGCTGCCATGCAGCTCCACTCACTGCTGGAACGTCAAGTCTTCTGCCTGATTCCCAGCTTACACATGCTCTATGTTGCCTGCCTGCCTGCCTGCCTGCCTGCCTGCCTGCCTGCCTGCCTGCCTGCCTGCCTGCCTGCCTGCCTGCCTGCCTGCCTGCCTGCCTGCCTGCCTGCCTGCCTTTTCTCACTCCCTCACTCCCTCCCTCCATTTACTCCCTCCATTTACTCCCTCCATTTACTCACTCCATTTTCTCACTCCATTTACTCACTCCATTTACTCACTCCATTTTCTCACTCCATTTTCTCACTCCATTTTCTCACTCCCTCACTCCCTCCCTCCATTTTCTCACTCCCTCTTCTCACTCCATTTTCTCACTGCCAAGTTCTCTCAAGATATCAAGCAATAAGACATTCCTCATCTACAAACTCTTTTCACGGACTTCCTCATTCCTAGACCGGCTCTGGACTCTGCTCTGTTCCCCTCCTCCTCCTCTCATACCTCATCACTCACAAGTCTGCCTCAGCGCCCTCTGGTGTCAAGTTTCAGCCATCATCCTGCCTGCTCTGGTCCTCAAACTCTGAAGTTCTTACTCCTGGGTCTGTCATATTTTGTTGGTCCTCAAGACCTGGGGCCTCATTTATAAACGTTGCGTACGCACAAAAGAAGGCGTACGCCACTCTCTACGCAATAGTTGAGATTTATAAAAAGCAAACTTGACGGGAAAATGTGCGGTCCTTCACGCAAGCTCTGACCCAGGCGTACGCACAAAAACGGGTGAAATGAGAAACGGCGACACCGTCGGCAGATGGAAGAAACACGTGAAAGTGAAAATGACAATACTGCCTCATAAATAACATGAAGACTTCACAAAGCAAGTCTCACAATGAACAGCCTACATGAACACCTGTTTGATCGATCAGTAGTGAAACAAACAAAAAGAAAATCAAACGACAATTACAACAGAAATTCAAATGAACACTTACTTGCAAAAAGAAAAGTGAAATATGTTCTGCAATATTGGCATGTTGTGCAATTCATCCTCATAAATATTATAGTTAACAGAACGAAATAATGTACAAAACTGATATTCTCGTCAATGTGTCCGTCTGGCGGAGCAGATATAGTCAAAGTCAAAGTCAAAGTCAGCTTTATTGTCAAATATGCTGCATCCGTAAGACATACAGCACAGATGAAATTGCTTTCCTCTCACCCCACAGTGCAAGCAGCATATAAAATAATAAATAAATGACTTTAAAAATACATTCTTTTAAAAACAATACAGCCGATAGAGCCGCTGCGTGTGCACGCGCCGCCAGATGCGTGCGAATCAGACAGACAGACAGACAGACAGACGTATTAATTGTCCACTGGGGAAAGTTGTTTTCATAGTAAAACATTTCTTCATAAGCTACAGAATTATGGTATTCATGCATATGCCTTTAGTTTGTTTTATTTTTGATAAAACAATGTATGGCGTATGTCTCAACCATTCAGAAAGCAACAAGAAATGACATTTGATGAACAGTTTCCCATTTCCACGTGGATTATTACCCACATCTGTAGCTTGTCAGATGCAATTAAATGGATGGAAATAAAATGCCCCATCACAATGCATAATGACGCACAATGGCTGATCTTGGATCTTAGAAGATGTGGCAAATGGAAGAATTGGGAGTAAAAGCATCAGGACGAGTGGCTTATGAGCCGGTTCCGACTTCTTCGAGCCGTCCTGTTGGAGCTTTTGGGGGTGTGTCACCCGGTGCATCTGGCGCGTCGGTGTCCTCCCCGACACCCCCCACCCCCCGCCTCAGTCACTACTCCACGTAAAAGGGACTCCCCAATAATTGCCGCCACTCTCTCAACAAGTGGGGTCGGCTCCGTTGTCCCCTGTCCCCCACCCGTGGCAGACACACTCTAGCGATGCAGCGCCAGACGTTTTTTGCCCCGACTTTCTTTGATGTCCGTCTGTCACTGTTTGCCACTCACGTGCTTTTTCGGCATCAGTAATGCCCACACTGTGCCCTCCAAACAACATTTTTCTCCTCTTTTCCACCTCGCCAACGATAACTTCTACTTCACATCGAGTGAAGTTCCGTTTTTTTTTTTTTTTCTCTGTGTTTGCCATGGTTTCGCTATCAATGAATATTCATTTGTGGGCGTTTCACGGACTATTTATGGGCAACTATGGGCGTGTCATGAAGCCGCAAAAGCTGCGCAGCATTTAGAATTGGTTGTGATTTATTAAGGGAAGGATGCGTAGGATGTGCGTGCGCACGGTTTTATAAATCCGAATATTTCTGTGCGTACGCACGTCCTATGTTTCATGCGTACGCCACTTCTGACGCAAATCCTACGCAAGGTTTTATAAATGAGGCCCCTGGTCCTGACAGAACACGCTTCCTGAAGTTTATTTAATACATAATGCAAAAACCTTTGTTGGTGATTACAGCCTCAAGACGCCTCCTGTATGGAGAAACCAGTGGAATACATTGCTCAGGTGTGATTTTGGCCCATTCATCCACACAAACTGCCTTCAAATCTTCAAGATTCCGGGGGTCTCTTCTGTGAACCCGGATCTTTAGTTCTTTCCAAAGATTTTCAATTGGATTCAAGTCTGGTGATTGACTGGGCCATTCTAGCAGCTTTCTTTTCCTTTTCTTCAACCAGATGAGTGTTACCTTGGCTGTGTGCTTGGGATGGTTGTCTTGCTGAAAGATCCACCCTCTTTCCATCTTCAGCAGCCTGGCAGATGACAGCAGATTCTGATCAAGAATGTCTCAATACTTTTCTCCAGTCATTATTCCTTCAATGATATGAAGTCTACCAGTACCACATGCTGGAAAACAGCCCCACGCCATGATGCTCCCACCTCCAAACTTGACTGTTGGTATGGTGTTTTGGGGGTGATGTGCGGTGCCATTTTTCCTCCAAACATGTTGTGTCTTATGACATCCAAAGAGTTCAATTTTGGTCTCACCTGACCAGAGTATCTTCTCCCAGAATGTCATGGGTTTATCCAAATGTTGTGTCGCAAACTCCAAACGAGCTTCAACATGCTTCTTCTTCAAAAATGCCGTCTTGCGTGGTGTGCGTGCATGGAGGCCATGGCGGTTGAGTGCATTACTTATTGTTTTCTTTGAAACAACGGTACCTGCTGATTCCAGGTCTTTCTGAAGCTCTCCACGAGCGGTCCTGGGCTGTTGGAGAACCCTTCTGATGATTGTTCTGACTCCTCTGTCTGAAATCTTGCGAGGAGCACCTGGCCGTGGCTGGTTTATGGTAATGCCGTGTTCTTTCCACTTCCGGATGATGGCCCCAATGGTACTCACTGGAACTTTCAGAAGTTTAGAAATGCGCCTGTAACCAATGCCTTCAGTGTGTTTTGCAACAATAAGGTTGCGTAGGTCTTTGGACAGCTCTTTGCTTTTACCCATCATGCAATGCTTCTTGTCTAACACCTTGCTGGTGAGAAACCTTTTTAAAAGGCATCAATCAGGACTATACCAGCTGATATTACTTTGCACTAATAGGGGGCAGGTTAACCTTCTGAATACTGACAAACTCCAGCTGCTTTCTTGGCTTGCCAGACCTTTTTACCCCTCCTTTTCTTCATGTGCTCAATACTTATTCCCTGTGCCATTTCACTTTATTACACATAACTTCATTTATGGACATAAATATTTGGATTTCTTTCTACGTGTGCATTACTTGGGTTGATGCCGACATCTGGTGAAAATTTCATGTCAATAGCTCAATTAGAAATATGTTTTTTGAGAGAAATGTTGACGTGTTCAATACTTATTTTCCCCGCTGTAAATGTAATTGAATTTATGCACACTTACACACCAGTGGAGCCAAACTGGGTGGGGAGGGTGAAGTGTCTTGCCCAAGGACACAAAAACAGTTGACGGGGGGGGGGGGGGGGGGGGGGGGGCGGGAATAGAACCACCGACCCGTCGATCATTAGATGACCTGCTCCACCGCCTAAGCCACTGCCACATCAGTGGTCGAGTATGCCTAAATCAGAGTTATTATGTTCACCAAAGTGTATGAAAAATACAGAAACACTTTCGTGAAGAATTACTGTAAGACTGTACTACAGTCCTCTTCTTGATACAGGAAGGATGCAAACAGATCAAATGTGAGTTTTTGATACACTGTATGTAGCCCAATATTACAACAACAGTCGTCTCGATGGGCATCGTACCGGTAATTGAAAGAGTTAAACATAAAATCAAAGGATCATGAATACAAAGAATTCAGATAGGAAAATACTAAATTGAACTAACAAACTGACTAAGCTATGCTGGCATCTCTGCCCTTAGACCCCCCCTTCGCAGTCAGGTACAGGAGCACGGATGAGCCAACCGGAACCTGGAAGCACTGCCCCGGGGGGGAGGGGGGGCAGTACATGAATGGCACTGCACCAAACAGAGGCATGGAGAACTAAATGATGAATAATAAAGAATAGAGGAGAGAAGGAGGGTAGAAGTAGATGAGAAAAGAGGACAGAACCCCAGAGCACCATAGTTACCCCAGCTTCAACGTCTAGCAGCTTAATAGCCACTAGTTGTTATTATCAAGTTTAATTCAAACATCTTAACAGTAAGTTAAATATTCTCTGATTACAAGCTAGTCTGGCAATAAGCCAGGCCAAAGAGGAATGTTTAAAGTCTAACTTAAATGCCCCGGTGATGAGGTCATCATCATCATCATCATCAGTATCGTTCTGCCCCAAGGCAGCTGTGGCTGCATCAGTAGTTACCACCACCGAGTATAAATGAATAACGGACACATTGGAAAAACTTTAATTGTCTGGAAAAGCACATTATTATTATTATTATTATTGTTATTATTATTGCTATTTATCAAGTTTCTTCCTTTCAAAAAGCCACAAAAAATGTCTGTGCATGTCAGCTGGAATGAATTGATAATGCAGTTCTCACAGATTTTCTAATCCTTTTATTAGAAAGTGTTTTGCATGACATTTCTTTCATTTTCATTCAGATCATTTGACTTCTTTTGCTATTAGAACCTATCATATTTCTTGTTTTTTGGGCAAACAGGAAGGTGTTTCTCATGATTTGACTCTAGTTTTATATGTGAAACTGATAGTGGAGTCTCCAAGCACCACAAATGCAAAAACATACATTTCATATTGGTAAATTATTTTTTAACCCTTGTTCTATCCTAGGCACTTTGACATTGAGAGTGGGGTCATCTAGACCCACTAGACAGAGCTCTGAACCTTTGTTCATCAATGATTTGTGATCTTCACTGGTGTCCATGGATTACATGAAATCCTCTCCACCTTTATCCACCTTTGTCATGGTAGGAGAACACCTCAATGGAAGGGGGGGTCATTCAAGATAGCACAAGGGTTAAAAAATGTTGTCCCCTTTTTGAAGCATGTGCTGTGCATCCCTCTGTAAGTTTCATAATTGGAGGGCAGGATACTTCACCCAGACTCTCCACAGAGTCCCTTTTTCCTACACTTGGTTCAAAACGCGCTTATCTGTGAAACAGACTAGACTTTGAAGGTTACCTGTGTTGACTCTCATTTTTTTTTAGAGACAATGATGAGAACTTTATTTCGGTTATGTTAAACAAACAAACCTAAAAACATCAACATAAACATTGACACTGATTAATGTCAACATAAACATTGAAAAAAAAAATAATAATGATAATAAATAAATAAAAATAACATATTTTCACCTGGACTGCCCTGTCACAACCCTGAAAACCCAAGCCATCCATCTGCACGTTTGTCTCCTGCTTGGCCCTTTTTTACCTTTATCTGGATCCTCTCCCCTTTTTTTTGCTCCTTCCTCCTCTTCACATGTGAAATAAAAGACTCCCTTTTCTCACACTGATGAGCCCCCATGGGTTGTCCGAGTGTGCAGGGTCAAAGGAATTGTTTTATCATTGACACAGAGCCGGGGAGGAACTTGAACCTGCGTATTCTTCCTGGAAGGATGTGTCAGTGACAGCTTTATCCACGGACTGTAAGACTAATGACGAGAGAAATACATCCAGCAGGAGAAGCTGGGTTAATGCATTGGATGGTCAAAGTGAGGTCAGGGGCACAGGTCTGGGAGAAGCACAAGCTCAGGGGGAAAATGTGTGTCGGCTTCAGGAAGATGGTGTGTGCTGCACAACATCAAAGCCCAGTTCTTGAGCTTCCCCCCTTGCATTAAATGTATGCCTTTATTTTGTTGTTTGTTTGTTTTGCAAGTAGAAATGCACACGTCTGTGCTCACGTGAGGGAGGCCGAATTCCAAGAAACACGACTGTTGGGAAGAGTGAGGATTACTGGTTAAACTGAGGTGAAGTCTGTTCCTTTCTTCTTATCCCTGCTATGCAATGAAAGGGATCAAAGGCTTATGCCCGGCAAATAAAATGTCATTTGATACCAAACGATCAACTGGATATTAGAAATTACAATGAGAAGTTCACCTGCTAATCATCCTTTTGGTTTTGTCATAATGTGGCAATAGTAAGCAGTGTCTTTTCAACCAGATTGTCTTTTTACCTAAACTAGGGGTCAGCACCCTCCCGCTCTGGGGTCATTGTAGCTCTTCGGCTTTAAATGTTAACACTTCAATTAAATAGATTCGTTGTTATGTTTCACTTGTTTTAATTAGTTGAGTTTGATTATTTCTGTTTAAATTTTTACCATGTCAGAAAACGGAGACAAATGATAGTAAAAAGTTTAATCTTTTCTCAGAATGGTTCATTATTAATTATAATAATTAAATATGATTAATTATTTAAATGAACTTTTCTTCTGCTGCACACCAGTGTCTAGTTCCTGTTCACAGGCGACGTTCTCACAGTACAACACTGCATTTATATGTATAGATATTTTAGGTTCCAGTTTGATTTTCCGGTTACAATAAAGGGTTATGAATCTTCTGACAGGTGAGGGGTTTATTTGTATAAACCCCTTTTCTATTACAGGTGAAACTTTATTTATAATAATTATGTTTGTGTGCTTTTTTTTTTGTTGGACCAGATGAAAAAAAGAAGAGAGAAGGGGAGAGTGTGATGTGAGATGGGGGTGAGGGTACAAAAGAAAGGGGAGGAAAAAAATGGTTTAGTTGAAAGTTAATCTGCTGCAACAGGACAATCTTAGATCTTTGTCATAGTTACACGTACAACGAAATCTTATTTGATACAAAAGGCATTTTATTTTGAAAGGAACAAATATGTGATTCTGTCAAAAGTAAAATAATGTATAAATATAAGATAAAAATAAGGTGTGTCCGTTTCCACAGGGACACAGACACCCCCGGCTCAGGTGTAATGTGAACCCCCTCCCTGCGCGGAGAGAGCCCCACCGGGCCCAGGAAACCGATACCCAGGGGACACGGCCACCGCTGCCAAGGGCCCAGTACCCCCCACCAGGGATGGGGTAGGGGACAGATGGACTTAGGACCCACCTTCCTTACAAAATGTGTGTTTGTGAGGGTGTGTGTGTCTGTGTGTGTGTGTGTGTTTGAATGTATATTATGAGGAGTAAAAGGTGTGTGTACTAGGGGGGGTGCAGTTAAAATTGGCGGGTAGGGCACTGAGGGGACATTTCCTGATTACTCACAGTAATGTCCCCTCACCCTCCCCACCAAGGGCCCTAAGTGTCTAAGGTGCGGTTAAAATTGGCGGGTAGGGTGCTAGGAGGACATCTGCTGCTTGCTGGCAGTGATGTCCAAGCACCCCCCCTACCAAGGACCCTACATGTCTAAGGTGCAAATAAAACCGAGAGAGGGGGGGCCCATTCCATACGGCAACCATGGGAGGGGGACCACTGCCAAGTAGCCCCCCCACCCCCTCACCCTAATATGAGATTATATGAGGAAGGGGTTGAGTTGGGGACAGCTGGTAGACTGTCCCTGGTGGTCAAACAGCCCCCCCCCCAGCACCCCCCAGCATAGGGCCCAGGTCTCCCAGCCTCGGGGCCCCATCCCCATAGGCACAGACGCCCCAGGCCCAGCACGACCCACCCCACACAGAGAGAGAGGAGCCAGGAAGCGCCCCCCCCCCCCCCCCCCCCGGAGCAAGCCCAGGCCCCCACCCCCAGGCGCCGGCCCCAAGAGAGCTCTGGTCAGGCCTTGACGGGAGCAAGGCAGCCAACCGGCCGGGGCAACCGCCGATTGCCACCAGCGGAGACCCCGACCCGTCAAACCCCCAAGGTCCCTCCAGAAAGCCCCCCCACAAGACAGGGCCAACAGGTCCCCCCCCAGACCCTGCAGCCGCAGCGGGTGACACCCAGAGCGACCGGGGGCCCCAAGAGGGTTGCCCCGCCTCGTCCCAGAGCCAGGGAAGGGTTGATCCCAGCCCCAGGTGTAGATGGGCAGCCCATCCAGCGCAGCTGGACCTACCTCCCCCGAGAAGGACCCCCCCGCCAACCCCCCCCCAGCACGGGCAAAGAGGACCACCACTCAAAAAAAAAATTTCTTTTAAATATCAAGGTGGGACTTTGCAGCTCCCACTGGGTTTGGGGTGCTAAAAAACAGGCCCAAACAGCTCTGACCCCTGGCCAAAAAGCAGTTGAATAAAGATTACTTATTAATTTTAAATTTCCTATGATTTTTAGTACAATAACAAACATTTTTTCCCAGGAATCTAGCAAAAGTTCCCATCCTTGGAAATGAATGTTTGTAGATTTTCTTGTTTCTTATTTATCAAATGTTTCATCTTCATTAAGATTTATAGCAGTCATGGCGTTTGCACTTTTGTTGTTAACTTCTTTCCTCAGTTCCATGTGAAATTACCCGTGAGGAAACTCATGAGTCCAGATCAGCGTGGGATAAAAATTCCCAGAATTCCATTTGCATAAGGACCTCACGACCCCCCCGCTTTGTTCTTTCTCTATGCATTCAACTCTCTAAGTATATAAATGTCTCTTTATTCAATAAATTTAAGCAATCAGTGATAAAAAACTTTTTAGATTTTCCTTTAAACATGCTATATGGTGGTTCACACATGAATAAAAGCATCACATATTTTTTTAGTGGATTTCATCAGCAAAAACCTTCAAAGCTGTTGCTGTTCAACCAAATCTTTCCGCATTTAATTGGAAAAATGTTTGTCTCAAAACAAGATAAAAAATATAAAACACAAGATGTTCTTGTGTTTCTAGAATCTGCCAGTAGAACCTGCAGAATTTATCTTGGTACGATTTCTCAAAATAAGCAGTGATGTCCTGCTCTTTTAACCCTTGTGCTATCTTAGATGACCCCACCCTTATTTTGACGTGTTCTTCCTACCATGACAAAGGTGGATAAAGGTGGAAAAATTTCATGTAATCCATTGAACCAGTGAAGATCACAAATCATTGAAAAAAAAAGGTTTAGCGCATTGTCTAGTGGGTCTAGATGACCCAACTCCCAACAGTAAAGTGCCTAGGATAGCACAAGGGTTACGACAAAATATAAGCATGAAATTAGATATTTCTTTTATATTTGGGTCAATAGCTCTGATAACTGGAAATAAATTGGCTTAAAATAAATTTTATTGTAAAAAAAAAAAGTTGAATTTCTTTAAAGTAGGTATATTTATATACCATATTTTTCAGAGTATAAATTGCAGGAGCCAAAAAGTGCATAGTAAAGAAGAAAAACCATAATAAATGACATGTATGGAAACTGCAACTAGATAAAGCTTCTTGCTTAAAAAAAGTGACAAACTAGTTTATCTTTGAAACTTAATTTCTTAAAAGCCACAGCTCTTAGAAAATAGAACACATTAGCTCAAGATCTTAACTGGAGGACGTTTGTAGGTCTGATTGATGGCATCAAGGTTATGATATTTACAGGTCATTAAAGCCCCCCGCACAGGGGGTTGATCCACAGTGGTGCTGCTGGTTTTTGTGGTTGGTGGGTAGTAGAGTGGAGGGGCCGGATCTTAAGAGCAGTGCAGGTGTGTCTTGCGGTTCCCTTAAGGCTCGTAAGACCACCATCAGGGACGTCATGAAAACAGAACGAAGGATTGTGTCGATAAGTATTTGTAATGGGAGCTGTTTACACTTGCCCTCATGTCACATTTGAGTCGTTAGTGAGGTCCTGGCCCCTTATTGAGCAGGCATGAATGCCCCACGCATGGGGTCCATGATAGGTGCCCGTAGGACACCTATAGGATGTCTACGCAAACTATGCTCTGATTGCCTAATGTCCCACATTTTGACAGTCAAGGAGCACGCATACATGATAAAGGATCCCGGCACAGTGCCCAGAATTTAGGGGGTTAAAAAAAATCAGTGCGACACCGGCATCATACCAGTGGCGCCACCAGGGGGTGGCCAGGGGTGGCCACGGCCACCCCCCTCCGACACCTGGCCACCCCAGTGGCCACCCCACTAGCCACTATAAGCTGTGGTAGCATCAGTTGTGCGTTCATCCCAAATGCACAGCCAGCAAGCGGGCAAGTCGCTCTGATCACCTAAACCGCCCCTTACCCCCTCCCCTCCCTGCTGCCCTTGAGTGCGCAGACATCTACAGAGGAGCCGCTGGACGCAGAATGAATAAGACGCGTGGTTCACTTCCGCGTTCGAACCCTCAGATCCTCCGGGCCGGTCAGACAAAAGAACCAGTCTCAGTCACTAAAGATGAACGTTCTTTATTACTTTTTTTAAGTCCAAAACGGCGACTGACCGCGCGTGTATGCGCTCCACACACTCACACGCGCTCTCCCACCTCTCTTCCTGCATCGCGCGAGCACCGGTTTCAGCACGCACACACACACGTGCGCGCGAGAACGCACGCACGCACACACAATCACACATCCCAAAATGCTACGTTTCTTTTCCTGTTAAATATTTTCCGTGGGTCTTTAACAAAATCTATTTACTGTACTTTAGATCTGTATTGATAGATAGATGGATAGATGGATGGATAGATGGATGGATAGATAGATAGATAGATAGATAGATAGATAGATAGATAGATAGATAGATAGATAGATAGATAGATAGATAGATAGATAGATAGATAGATAGATAGATAGATAGATAGATAGATAGATAGATAGATAGATAGATAGATAGATGACTTTATTAATCCCACAATGGGGAAATTTCATTTATCTGTGGCAGCAATGACATTCAGAAATAATCTATATAAATATAACATCAATAAAGGACATCACAAATGACATTTATATTAAATAATTAAAAATATCACTAAAATTATTATCAAAAATTAGATTCTTATTAAATAAAGAAATAAATATTAAATAAATACAGCTGCAAAGGTGTAAAAAAACATGCGGTCTGCAAAACATGTAAACCCAGTGTGCAAATACTTGGTGCAAATACATCATCAGCTGTGGTGGATGTGTCATTACTTTTTATAAATAAGTAAAAAAAGGATGTCCCTGTCACACGCACCATTCATTTTCATGGCACTGTTTAAGCACTGGTTGTTGTGTTACCGCAACATTTTGATGTGTTTTCTGTTTCCACAGGGTTACCTACAGTCATTAGTTGATGCTTGTGTCTGTCCATTTTCAGAGAATGAAGAGAAATTCAACATATATTCTTATTTTAAGAATAAAAGTGCAGGAGAAGGAGCGAAAGAGATGGTAGGGGAGCAACAGAGGAGTAGTGAGGAGGAAGATGAGACAGAGCAGCATGAATGACAGAAGATAATGAGGAAGACAAAGATGAGACAGCATCAGACGAAGGACAGTCAGCATCATTGGTCAGAGAAACAAAGCAAAACTCAGCTAAAGGGGCTCCACCTGATCCTGGACCAACTGGTGAAGTTAGAATTATGTTACCCTAATAATAAAAATGTTTCATGATTATTAGTCTGAATAGAAATGTCAACAGATATAATTAATAATTAGAAGGATATTTTTATTATTATTTCAGAACAACAGATTTAATTTTTTGTTTATTATAGATATCTCTCAGTCAAGAGCCGAACACCCCAAGCAGACACACCTAAGCATTAAATATAAACAAAAAATAAATAAATATGTATCAGTAGTAGTATCTACTAATGGTATCTACTAGTATCTTTTAGTTATTATACTAGTAGTATCTACTATAAGTTCATGTTCTACAAAATATCAGTAGGCATTTATCTTTCTGTTGGTTTTCTAAAGGTTGTTTTACTACGTTTGGTAGAATGAATTTTAAAAATATAGCTCATGGTTTTTGTGTGCCACCCTAAGATTTAATGTGGCCCCCTACCGGCCACCCCCATGAAAAATTTCTGGAGGCGCCACTGCATCATACTTCCTCTGTACTTCCTCTTATGTATTGTCTGTAGAAAACATGCATTAAAATCTTCTTTCTACAGGCTCACTGAGCGGACTGCGATGTTGATATTTTCTGATGGCCCCCTCTGTGCCCCTTACAGGTTTGCCCATTTTTTTGCCCATAGAAAACTGTACCATTAACCCTTGTGCTATCTTGTGGGGTCAAAATAACCACCCCCCCTTCCATTGACGTGTTCTCCTACCATGACAAAGGTGGATAAAGGTGGAGAGGATTTCATGTAATCCATGGACACCAGTGAAGATCACAAATCATTAAAGAACAAAGGTTCAGAGCTCTGACTAGTGGGTCTAGATGACCCCACTCCCAATGTTGGCGTGCCTTGGATAGCACAAGGGTTAAGAGCAGTTGTGACAAGGGCATAAATGGACCACAAGCTGCTACAAATAAGATGTGAAGCTGTCCATCCTGAAAGATTCATTGGTGATGTGTAGCTGATGAACTTTTTCATTTGGACAAAGAGTCCAGCAAATCTACAGAAGGGTTTAAATTCAATTTCATTCCATTTTATTTATGTAGCTCAATATTACAACACGGGCTTCACAGTTGTACAAAAACATAAAATCACTAATAAAAGACAACAGCTGATTGATAAACTAAACAGACTAAACTAAAATGGTCATACCTGCCCTTAGACCCTTCATCTCTGTAAAGAAAAACTCCTAAAAAAAAAGGATTCTGGGGGAAAAAAACCTCAGGGTTGTCCGCATGAAGGCGGGATCCTCCCCCAGGACGGACAGGTGATGAACCAGAACTCTTGGAGAGAATGAGCTTCTCTAACGCTACAACTACATGTTTGATCCACATGTTTTAAAGGGCTATATCATGCTTTTCTTAAGCCCTTGTGAGTAAACTATGTCCATATATGATAATATATCACCATTTGCACACTAAAGAACACTTTTTAATAAAATATGAGATATTTTCACAGCTCATTTTCTTACCTGGAAATAAGACGCCTTGATCTCTGAGGCTCCGTGTGGGTGCCGCCCATTTCATGACATCATCCTAGAGTCGGCCTCTGCAGTGTGTCTGCATTTCTTCCACAAAAACACACATCCAAACTATTGCAGAGATTAATTTACATATTGCGCATTTCAAATGAAAGTGTTTAGCTGATTACCGCTAGCTCCACTGAGAAAGTGGGCGTGTGTGTTAGCCTGGGGGCGGGGCCGGCAGTGCAGACTCTTCCCGCTCGTTTTCGTGGAGCGCAGGTTTTAAGAGGAATACTCAGAAATGTGTGAAAGGAGCAAAATACCGTATCGGGGTTGTTTTTTGTGAGGAATGACCACTATAAAACTCTTAAAAGATCAAAAAGTTGAATTTAGCAGGAAATACGCCTTTAAAAGGAAAAGACAGCGGGTGGTTCAACCTAAAGCACCAGAACCCACAAAAAAAAAAAAAAAAACAAATAGGGGGAAAATATTTAATTACTTCCTGAGAGTGAGGCAGGGTTGTGGGATAAATGCAGCAGCATTGTGTTAGTGTTTACAGAGGAAACAGAGCCAGCAGCACGCCGCCATACTGGATGTGCAAACGCCACATCCAAGGTGAGAACTACTTCTTCCTCCAGGATCAAAGTCAGATTGTAGTGCTCTTGGCTGCATCAATTACAGGGGAGCACTCTCGATGGTAGTTTGCAGAACCAGTTCCCCTTTCAGAAGACTTCCCTTCAAGTAAAATCAGCAGCTTGCCCAACAAACGGTTAAAATCTGTGATTAGCTTCCTCCAGCGCCTGCCTTCACTGTTGTGATTGACCTTGTGGACTGAAGCCTAAATACTGGCCCCAAGGCCTTGTCATTTGTTTGAAAGAGAGGCTGGGCGTGTGTTTGTTTGCGTGCATGGTTTGTTCTTTCCATCCTCAAACAGCAGAAAGGAGGAAGCTGGGCTTCAAGGTCTTAGCCGTTTGCTCTTCTCAAGACCTATTTTCAGACTCGGCCCCAAGGCATTGCACTTCCACATCCTGCAACTCAAGCTTGACTGACTGCAGCCACAACTGCTCCATGACCCGGAGTCCGCACGCTGCACTCCGAGAATGGGAGGAACCGGGAACCGTGTCGGGTCCTGAGACTTCCCAGAATAACAATAATAAAAATAGTGTTTGTTTATGTTCTCACACGGAGAAGGACGAGGAAGTTGAGGATCAGGGAAGTGGGAAGAGTTCAGCTAGAGGTCTGGGAGTTAACAATCAAACTGGGGATGTAGAGTTACACAAACTGGAATAATTGAAATGAAAGACATTACTTGATAGAGACAGAAGCTAGCTGTGTGAGTCTGCTAAGGAACCGGAAATAAATCCATTGATGGGGTGAAAACAGCCCAAACTGGTACATAAATATTCACAGTGTACGGTAGACATGATGACTGAAGCTTCAGTGGGACATGTCAGTGTATTTAACAAAAGCTTCCTGGCTTTTATTTTTGAATTTAGATGGCTAAATGTGTATATCCATACATGTTGGATTTCAAATGACGTTTTTCTTTTAAAGAACAAAAGGGAAGTTGTTTGTAAAATGCGCTTGGTTCCATATTTATGTAGATTTGGTTTGTCGAGTGTCAGATGACCTACATTTAGGCCGTGTCACACAGCCATATTTTGCACATCTTTCACGTATAAAGTTTCGGTCTTTTATGATCCATGCGTGACATACGTAAGTGTTTCTTGTTTGTCTTCACGTGAATTTGGTGTTGAGGCGTTCAAAATTTTTGGTCAGTTGAAAATGACGCAGTTTACGTGTATTTGACATAGTTTATATAAATCTTACCCAATTGTGGCAGAGTTTTGCCAGATGCATGTGCAAAATTGTGGCTTTCCACAATCATTCCACGTATGTCTAATGGACTTTTCATGTATGAACCACCAATGTATAACTTTTATAGTGCGTTTACAGCGCAAAGAATAGATTTGAAAGTTCTTTTATTGGTTTCTAAATGTTCTCATATTGATTTGATAAATCAAACTTATTTATAAAATAGCGCTTCTCATGCATTTTGTGCAGCTCGAAGCGCTTTAACATTAAAAACAGAAAACACACAATATTACAGTAAAAACCCAACCCACCCTTCACCCTTCCCACTCCCCTCCGTTAAATACGACCCATGACCCCCACATAGAATGAATATTTGACTATGTAACTGTAGAAATAAATAAATAAGAAAACAAACAAGTGAGGGTTGGCTCTGCTGTGAGGAAACAGTATTTGGGAATCCTTTCATACCAGGAGCCAGCTTGGCCATGGGAGCATCGCCACAGCGCCCCCCCCCCCCCCCCCCCCCCAGACTGGGACAACAGCGGGGTCCACTTTTCAGCCGTGAAGTTGCAAAGTTAGACTCCAGCTGCCCCAGCAAGGGAGACAACTGCAGCAACAGCCACCGACCAAGCCGGCAAGCCCCGAAGGAAAAGATCCCCAGAAGAAACACAAACGAAGGATTTGACAACAGCTGCCCAGCAGGCCTCAGGGCTGCAGAGACTGCTCCTGTTTGTAAAAGAAGGCTCATGACCTACCTTTTGAATCTGCTTTTAGTTGAAATTTAGGAATTTATTAGATATTTTAATTATTTTGTGATCTCTTTTTACTAATTTGATACAATTTTTAATCACATTAACTGATTTATATCTTTTAAGGTTTATCTATGTACTTATATGGTTATTTATCTGTTTTAATTTTAAGTTTCTTCCTTTTACATTTTATAACTCCAGTGATTTCCTCAGAGGGATTCTCCACATCAGTGACGACCCTTTTCCCAGGTCTGGCTCTTTGTTTAGATCTGGGGGGTCGTGGTAGTGTATTCTGGGAAGTAGAGTGGGGGGTCACTGATGTGGACATGTCCCCAAGACATTGTTTCCCCACTTCAGTACAAAGCCAGGTTTCTATGCATTCAATTCATTTTAGTGAATCATTTTATGCTGTACCATGGTGTGAGTATGTGTGTTTGTGTGTGGCCTATCCTAGGCACTTTAACATTGGGAGTTGGGTCATCTGGACCCACTAGACAGAGCTCTGAACCTTTTTTCTTCAATGATTTGTGATCTTCACTGGTGTCCATGAATGACATGAAATCCTCTCCACCTTTAATAATAATAATAATGGATTGTATTTTTCTGCGCTTTTCCAGACGCTCAAAGCGCTTACATTGTGTCCATTATTCATTCACTCCTCATTCATACTTGGTGATGGTAACTACTGATGTAGCCACAGCTGCCCTGGGGCAGACTGACAGAGGCGTGGCTGCCAGTTCGCACCTACGGCCCCTCTGACCATCACCGGGATCATCCATGCACATTCACACACCAGTGGAGCCACGCTGGATCAAACCGCCGACCCTTCGATCATTGGACGACCCGCTCAACCGCCTGAGCCACTGCCGCCCCACCTTTATCCACCTTTGTCATGGTAGGGAGAACACGTCAAAGTAAGGGTGGAGTCATCTAAGACAGCACAAGGGTTAATGTGACAGTCCCAGTGTTTAAATACTTCAGCATCATCTGACCCCTCTTCATCAGGTTACGTGGTCTACCAATTGGTGGCTGAGTTGCTGTTTTTCCCAAACTCTTCCATCTGTTCTAACAGAGCTGACAGCTGACTGTGGAAGTAAGGACATTTCACCACTGGATTAATTGCACCCAATGACAGTTCCACGCTGGAATTCACTGAGCTCCTGAGAGCGGCTCATTCTTTCACAAGTATTTACCAGATTTTATACACCTGAAGCCAGGCCAAGTGATTAGGACACCTGATTCTTACCATTTGAATGGGTGAGCCAATACTTTTGGTTATATATAATGTACAACAGCATCCACATCATAAGTTCATGTAAATTAGATTATCCTTACAAATACTTTATGATAAACTTACCACATGTACCTTCCATTTTCGTGACGTCCTTTGACGTGTCCATGCAGGTCAACCGCTGTAGGGCTGCATGTGACTAAGGCTTGAAGGAGATAACGTCAAACTTTTCAACAGTGGGGCAAATGAAAGATAAGCTGCTAGCAACAGCATGGATGCCTGATTGATCGTACATGCCCTCGCCTAAACCCGCGGCTCAACCTCAAACTGGATGAGAGTCCGTTAAGTTCTGATTTTAATAACCATGACCTCGTGTTTCCTGGAAGCAGAAGCTTTTCTGCCGCCAGTGTCTGGTTCCTCATTCCAGCCTGTAACATATTTGCTTCCAGCTCTCAGTCACTTAATGAGGCAGAGGAAACGCAGAAAGACATGAATCAGTAGTTTACTACAGAGAGTCGGTGTTGGTTTCACAGTAGTATCAGTGTGGATCTGGAGCGGTTGGAGTAATGCACAGGTGAAGAATGCTCCACTTCTACCCCTGAGTGGAGATGAAAGCTGAGAAAATGAACAAAAACAGGGAGTTCATTGTTTTCCAGCTAAAGCCTTAGCACTTTCACTTTTTCCCAGAGACATCGCTGAGAAAGCAACTCTTTTTTTCCCAAGAAACTGAAGAAAAACGGCCACATTTTTGCATTTCCATAATGGAGCGTCTGTTTGGACGTGACACGGCGCTCCAGCCGACGGATGACGGTTAAGCCGCCCTTGAAGGGAGCCTTGATCTCAAACATCTCACAAAAAACCAGCCCCATCGGGGGCTGAGTTGCAACCCCAACACCTAAATGTTTCATCAACTTGGATTTTCAAATGTCCCTCAAAGCCTAAGATACTTTTTCTCCTTCTGAACCTCCTCTGTTTGATTTGGGGGGGGGGGTCCAGCAGTATTTGCTCCTTAAAAATCTTCACATTGGGAATCTTAACAGTCCTACTTTGCTTTTTAATTTAGTACAATTGTCATGGTGCCGCTGTCAGTCTCCTCCCCCTCCAGCTTGGCTCCACTCTGCTCCTGATTATTCTCCAGCTGCCGTCACTCCAATCATCTACTTCTGCTGCTTAACAGGAGACCCAACGCCAATAATCAGCGCCAGATCGTTGCCCATTATGGTGACTAGCCTGGTCTCGTCTAGCTCTAGCACATCTTGTCTAGTTTCTAGCTCTGGCACTACATCTTGTCTCCTTGTTCCAGGAATCCTGTCCAAGAGTGACGTCAGCACAGAACCCCAGCCTGCTGTCAAGAAGAATCAGAGAACTGCCGCGTCCGCTCCTCCAGCCGTGCCACAGACTATCCATCTGGATCACCTCTCGCCAACCCTCTCTGCCAGCCTCTAAGGAAACAATAAATCCTTCTTACCTGCCATTCTTCTGTCCCCTTTCTGGGTTCCAGCGTCTGGGTTCGCCCTGCCTTGAAAATCATGACAGAACGATCTGGCCCAACTCCGGACCCAGCTGACCCGGAGGGACTTCGCTTCGCCGTCAACCAACAAGGTATCGCGCTGTCTCAAATAGCGGCTGCCCAGCAGGAACATTTTTGGCGCCTTAATGGTTTGACACAAACGTTAGTGGATATGTCTGGTCAAAACGCTAGCCCCGCGGCTGCTGCTATGGCTACTCTTCCGGCCCCTAGCAATGACGTCACTTCCGCTTCCTCTCTCAGCATGGAGAACTACCGTCTCCAACCGGAGCCATTTTTCGGCGACGTCGAGGCATGTGGTGGCTTCCTACTCCAGTGTCGTTTATTATTCCAACAAGCTCCAAGGTATTACCAGTCCGACCTTAGTAAAATCACCTTGGTTATTAATTCCCTTCGTGACAAGGCTCTGCAGTGGGCCCAGGCGTTCTTAGCGGCCAACCCTACATCTCAGCTGACCTTCGAACGCTTCATACAGGAGTTTCAGCTGGTGTTTGATCACCCTAAAAAGAAAGAGGAAGCCACACGTAAGCTGTTAACCCTGAAACAACGTAACCAGTCAGTCAGCGACCATGTCATTGACTTTAGGATCCTGGCGGTGGAAGCAGGGTGGACTGACCCAGCCTTACGGGGAGTGTTCTATCAATCCCTAAATGATAACATCAAAGACCATCTTTGTACGCAACCTGAAACCCACACGTTTGAGGACCTCGTCACTGCTGCCCTGCGCTCAGACACCAGCCTGAGGGAACGACATCATGAAAGAACCTCTCATTCCCGCAAAAGCCCCGTGCAGTCAACTCAAGGTACAGCACAGCACCTTTCACATACATTCAGGTCTGAAAATCCCTGCAGTTCTCCTGAGGAGCCTATGCAGATCGGGCACTCCAAGCTCTCCTCCGAGGAGCGACAGAGACGTCGGGCTGAAGGTGCGTGCTTTTACTGTGGAAAAACTGGACATCTTGTCAGTCAATGTTCTGCACGTTTAAACTTTGCAGCCCCCGCTAGAAGACAGGCCGCGGGTGGGTGAACAAACCATGGCTTCCAAGAATTTTCTTGTCGTTCCTGTCAAGTTATGTCACGCATCTAAAGTTATTGAATCCCAGGCCCTCATCGACTCTGGTGCAGAGCAGAGCCTCATTGATCAAAGCCTCGTTTCTCGTCTCTCTCTGCCTACAGAAAAACTTCCAGCCCCGTCAAAGCTGCTGGGTTGGGTGGTCAGCACTTATCTGTCATCACCCACTGCACCGAACCGGTTCTCTTAGTCACTTCCGGCAACCATCGTGAGTTCACCCGGTTTTTTGTTACCCATTCTCCTCAGAACCCGGTAGTGCTAGGGTTCTCATGGTTACAACGTCATAATCCTCAGTTTGATTGGAGTAATCACCGGCTTACTGATTGGAGCAAATTCTGCCTCGCTAACTGTATGCTCTCTGCCATTCCTTCAGTGGACGTCACCCCGGTCTTTACTCCTGAACAGATTGATCTTTCTAACGTCCCTGAATTTTACCACGATTTACGCACTGTCTTTAGCAAATCCAAAGCCAGTTCGCTTCCCCCCCACAGGCCGTATGACTGTGCCATCAACTTACTGGAAGGCGCCCCCCTTCCTAAGGGTCGACTATTTAATCTTTCCGGGCCCGAAAAGGCCGCCATGGAGAGTTACATACAGGAGGCTCTCACCTCCGGTCACATTCGCCCCTCTTCTTCCCCCGTCGGCGCCAGGGGTTTTTTTGTTCAGAAAAAAGACAAATCTCTCAGGCCCTGTATCGACTATCGCAAACTTAATCAAATAACCATCAAAGACAAGTACTCTCTCCCTCTCATTAGTTCAGTTTTCGACTCCATCCAGGAGGCCCGCATCTTTTCCAAACCTGACTTATGTAACGCTTATCACCTGGTCCGGATTAAGGAGGGGGACGAATGGAAAACCGCGTTTAGTACTCCCCTGGGTCATTTTGAGTATCTTGTCATGCCCTTCGGCCTTACTAACGCCCCCGCAGTTTTTCAGCGTCTTGTCAATGACGTTCTCCGCGACTTTATCAACCGTTTCGTGTTTGTCTATCTCGATGACATTCTCATCTACTCCAAAGACCCCAGTCAACACCCAGCTCATGTTCGTCAGGTTTTGCAAAGGCTCTTAGAGAATCAGCTATTCGTCAAGGCCGAGAAATGCCAGTTCCACTCATCCGTCATCCCTTTTTTAGGGTACATTTTTGAGGCAGGCGGTATCCGTCCTGATCCTGCTAAGATCGAAGCAGTTTCCTAGTGGGAGCCCCCCACCACACGCAAAAAACTACAGCAATTTCTCGGATTCGCAAATTTTTACTGTCGTTTCATTAGGAATTATAGTAGTATTGCTGCTCCACTCACCCAGCCCACATCTACCACCAGATCTTTTCAATGGAACTCCATGGCTCAGCATGCTTTTGACACCCTCAAGAAACTTTTTGTATCCGCTCCTATCCTAATTCAACCTGACCCTACCAGGCAGTTCGTGGTGGAGGTCGACGCTTCGGACTCTGGGGTTGGGGCTGTCCTTTCCCAGCGGGAGGAGAAAACCGGGAAGCACAAACCCTGTGCCTTTTTTTCTAAGAAACTCACCCCCACAGAAAGAAATTACGACGTGGGAAACCGTGAACTACTCGCCATCAAACTTGCTCTTGAGGAATGGCGGCACTGGCTGGAGGGAGCGGCACAACCATTTGTTGTCTGGACGGATCACAAGAACCTTGCCTACCTCCGTTCTGCTAAAAGATTGAACTCTCGTCAAGCCCGCTGGTGTTTGTTTTTAGACCGTTTTAATTTTTCTATTACCTACAGACCAGGCAGTCGCAACATAAAACCAGACGCCCTTTCCCGCAAATACAGCTCCTCCGACGATCCGGACTCCGCTACCAACATCATCCCGTCCACATGCATAATTGGGGCACTCACCTGGGACATCGAGACTAAGGTCATTCAGGCTCAAGGTGAGGACTCCGACCATCCTGATCCCCCTCCTGGTACCTTGTATGTGCCTCAATCTTTGAGGTCCGATGCTATTACCTGGGCTCATGCGTCTCACATCGCCTTTCATGGTGGAGTAGCCAGAACTCTTCATCTTCTCCGGCGACGCTTCTACTGGCCTTCGATGGCCAAAGACGTCAAAGAGTATGTGGCTGCCTGTTCGACCTGCGCCCGCTCCAAAAATTCCAACCGTCCTCCATCCGGTTTGCTCCATCCACTGTCCACTCCCAGCCGCCCTTGGTCTCACATAGCTGTCGACTTTGTCACCGGCCTTCCCGTCTCTCAGGGTAACACTGTAATCTTGACTGTCATTGATCGTTTCTCCAAGTTCGTGCATTTCATTCCCCTCCCACAGTTGCCCACAGCCACAGAGACTGCGGACGCTCTGGTTCACAACGTGTTTTGTCATCACGGGCTGCCATTGGACATCGTCTCAGACCGCGGACCCCAGTTCGTATCCCAAGTCTGGAAGGCTTTCTGCACAGCCTTGGGCGCCACCATCAGCCTTACTTCCGGATACCATCCCCAATCTAACGGGCAGGCTGAGCGTGCCAATCAGGAGCTCGAGGCCTCCCTTAGCTGCCTCGTTGACCACAATTCTACGGACTGGTCAAGGTACTTAGTTTGGGCTGAATATGAGCATAATACTCACCCTTCCTCCGCCACAGGTCTGTCTCCGTTTGAGGCTGCCCTCGGGTACCCACCACCGCTGTTTCCCTCTCATGAACTGGACTTGGCAGTGCCCTCGGTTCAGGACCACCTCAAGAGATGCCAAGACATCTGGCATCTAACCAGGGCTGCTCTCCTCCGCACTAGGGAGAGCAACTGCCGTACGGCCAATCGTCGCAGGGTGGTGGGCCCTACCTACCAGCCGGGTCAGAGGGTTTGGTTGTCCTCACGGAACATACCCATTCATGCCACCTCTCGGAAGCTTGCTCCTCGTTATATTGGTCCCTACACCATCGAGAGGGTCATCAGTCCCTTCTGTGTCCGGCTATGATTACCTGCGGCTCTCAAGATTCACCCTTCGTTCCATGTGTCTCAGCTCAAGCCTGTTCAGGACAGCACGCTTTGCCCGCCTTCCGCATCCCCACCGCCTGCCCGGCTCATTGATGGTGCGCCTGCCTATACGGTCAGCCGCATTCTGGACGTCCGACGCCGGGGTCGTGGCCACCAATTACTGGTGGATTGGGTGGGTTACGGTCCAGAGGAACGCTCCTGGGTCTCCCGTTCCCTCATCCTGGACCATTCCCTGATCTCTGACTTCTATCGTGCCCACCCGGATCGGCGTCCAGGCCCGCCTGGAGGCGGTCGTTGAGGGGGGGGGTACTGTCATGGTGCCGCTGTCAGTCTCCTCCCCCTCCAGCTTGGCTCCACTCTGCTCCTGATTATTCTCCAGCTGCCGTCACTCCAATCATCTACTTCTGCTGCTTAAAAGGAGACCCAACGCCAATAATCAGCGCCAGATCGTTGCCCATTATGGTGACTAGCCTGGTCTCGTCTAGCTCTAGCACATCTTGTCTAGTTTCTAGCTCTGGCACTAAATCTTGTCTCCTTGTTCCAGGAATCCTGTCCAAGAGTGACGTCAGCACAGAACCCCAGCCTGCTGTCAAGAAGAATCAGAGAACTGCCGCGTCCGCTCCTCCAGCCGTGCCACAGACTATCCATCTGGATCACCTCTCGCCAACCCTCTCTGCCAGCCTCTAAGGAAACAATAAATCCTTCTTACCTGCCATTCTTCTGTCCCCTTTCTGGGTTCCAGCGTCTGGGTTCGCCCTGCCTTGAAAATCATGACAACAATAACTATTAAAAAACTGTATTCATGCATTTTCACCAACTGGCCAGAGCTTATTACTAGGCGAATTCACACTCTAAAATCACAAAGTTTTTATGCCAAAATAATTGTATTCAAACAATAAATATAAGAAAATAAAACAGAGAAGTTCATTATTTCAAATTTTTACAAAGATTTGAAAGTGCAGGGATTAGAAAAAGTCAAGGTGTGGACAGGAAAAGATAAATACATTTGCCGAAATGCAAATGTATTTATATTTTAGATTTCACTCAGATTAGAGCTCAAATCTAATAAGAGAAATGGCAGATAGTGTTTTTTTATTCTTTTAAATTAAGTGTTTGGAATGTGTTCCTGATGGATTTAAATGATTTCCAAGAAGTCTTGCTGAAACCAGCAGCATGTTGATCCGTCCAGCTCCCCAGCCACGGCCGCCATTCCTGCCTGCTGGGAGATCCAGAATTACGGAAAGAAAGGTGCAGCAGGAAAAATAAGCTAAGCCTCTAAGCGGGAACAGCACTACCTGTGCTCGGCACATGAAAGGGCTGAGCAGAACACCGCAGGGGCAGTTTCCCCCCACCCGTCACATCAAACTGGCTCAGAGCTGAACTGGGAGAAGAGTCTGACATGGATCAGCTCCTTAACTCCTGCAGGAGCAGCGGATCACAAATGAAGAACAAAGATATTTTTTATTCTTTAGATCAGGAGTCTGCAACTTTTAAAGACCCATTCCGATAAAGACCGTGTTTAGCACGTTCTGGGGACATTTTTCTGATGATGGAGGAAACACAAATAAGGGGAATTAAGCTTAAAATTGCATTTTTTCTTTATTCAAATCATTGGGAATCAGGAGCAGATGAAAAAAATGCCGTTTGAAAAAAATTGTGCTTGTGATGTAGAAAATATGCAGGGGGGGTCACCAGCTCCCTGCTCCGCCCCTTTCTGATGCAGACACTCAGATCCATGAACGTCTTTGTTTTCTGGTCTGATCTGGAGTCTGGAAGGAGTAACGGCAACATGACGTAAAACCTCCCGCACACCTGTGCTGCTGAGGTTAACTGTGGCGCTCCTCTGAGACTGAAGATCAACCACCGCTTTGGTTTCATTAGCATGTTTTGGAGAAGCAAATGCAAAACCAGAAGTCCTTTTTTATCCTTCCCATTGGATTTTTTTCCTTTGAAGAACTCAATATCAGTGGAAGGATGAAGCAGGAGGAAAAAGGAGCCGTCCTCACATCTTTTGCTCCCTTAAGATCATTTTTAAAATGTACTTCATCTCTGCAGGCGAGCTGAATCCTTAAAGCTGCAGCAGCCAAAAACAATAAGAAAAATTAAAAACGTACAAGGCTGTGCTGTCAGTGGATGGAGGTCCTCCAGAGCTCAACATCCTGCGCCTTTCAGAGGAATCAAACAAAGAACAGACACACACGTCTTTAGACACACACACGGGTCCACACGTCTGCAGACACACACACACGGGTCCACACGTCTGCAGACACACACACGGGGGTCCACACGTCTGCAGACACACACACGGTCCACACGTCTGCAGACACACACACGGGTCCACACGTCTGCAGACACACACACACGGGTCCACACGTCTGCAGACACACACACGGGTCCACACGTTTGCAGACACACACACACGGGTCCACACGTCTGCAGACACACACACGGGTCCACACGTTTGCAGACACACACACACGGGTCCACACGTCTGCAGACACACACACGGGGGTCCACACGTCTGCAGACACACACACGGTCCACACGTCTGCAGACACACACACGGGTCCACACGTCTGCAGACACACACACACGGGTCCACACGTCTGCAGACACACACACGGGTCCACACGTCTGCAGACACACACACAGGGGTCCACACGTCTGCAGACACACACACAGGGGTCCACACGTCTGCAGACACACACACGGGTCCACACGTCTGCAGACACACACACAGGGGTCCACACGTCTGCAGACACACACACAGGGGTCCACACGTCTGCAGACACACACACACGGGTCCACACGTCTGCAGACACACACAAGGGTCCACACGTCTGCAGACACACACACAGGTCCACACGTCTGCAGACACACACACGGGTCCACACGTCTGCAGACACACACACGAAATAAGGATTGTGTGAGCAACACGGCTGAGCCACAACATGTGAGCAGGAAGCCCCGAGGCCGTTCGCTATCTGATAAACTTTGTTGTGTTTGTGCAGCAAGAGAGGACCCCCCCACCCCAATTAGCTGGAATGATGAAGACAATGTTTGCATTTGGCTGCAGACGTTTCATCTGTAAAGATGTAATGCTTCATCATCCAAATAGGAAGTCTTCATAGAAAGGCTCATGTTCAGTATTTCTTAAGGCCGGTCAGCCACATTTGGTGGATTTTCCACGTGTGAAGTTTTGGTCTTTGGGGACACATGCGTGATGCGTTTCATGCATTTGTCATTCATCCAAACAGAACCATTCTTCATGAAGACCAGCATTGCTTGAAGAACTGAACCAAACACAGCAGAGACAAAACCCAACAGACAGCTGGAAGAACCTGATTCCAGACAGAACATCTTTATTAACCGTGTCTTTATGAAAAGAACACAGGCATGGAGCTGTGGACCTACAACAGACCTATAGGTCTGGTTCTGTGACCCTCAGAACCTCCTGATGCTGTCTATATTAACTCATGTTCAGAGGTCTAACTGGGTTAATCCGATAAAGTGACTGATGGAAAGTTCATAACGGCGGCTCGTTGAGACACAGCGGGAAGAAGTCGGGTTTTCTAGAAAAGGGATTTGCGTCTCTGCGGCTCCTCCTGCTGCTGCTGCTGCTGCTGCTAATTCTTGACATCATGTCCCTTAAGTTCAGCTGAAGGTGGACTTCAAAGCGAGTTCACGTGTTTTTAAAAGTGACGGCACTTCCCTCCTTCATTGGGACTTGTTTTTGCCCTAGAGGCAGCAGATCTGTGGCAGTCAGTTGGACCAAAAGCGTTCTGGGCTGCCATCATCTGAGCCTGGGGAAGATTCTGATGAAGAGGATCATGCTGATGAAGGTGAAGGACACCAGGATGAGCATTATCCACAGCAGCCAGTTCACCGACTTCTTGGTGTGCTGCTCCAAACGCTCCGATTCAGTCTTCAGTTTCTCAAAGTTCAGGTCTGCCTGACGCATGGACTGGCTGAGAGTCTGCAGGACACAAGGAGAAGATGAATCAGCAGAGGACGGGCTTTTCTCAGGTTCTGCTGCCCCCCAGTGGACAGATGAAGCCATAGCATGGCTGGTTATTAGGAATTACGTTCTTCTGTGAATTACTTCTACTTAACTTCGCGGAAAAATGAAAACATAAACAAGATTTACAATATTTGATCTTTTTATTTGGAAAATATTGGTTCCTCTATAACTACAACAACCATGATTCATAGCAACAGCCTCCTGATTCTGTTCTTTTTTTTATGATCAACTGCAGTATTTAAACTTAAAAACATTTCAAAATAAACAATTTACATTTTTTAACACAGAAAATACTTTTTCTTGCTACTGTATGAAATACTTAAAGGTTTTAAGTATTTTATAATGTTCATTCCTCACAAAAAAAGTTTTCGTGGGACACACGCTGCTGCGCTAGGATGACATCATGAAATGGGCGGCACCCACAAGGAGAGAAAGGCGGAGCCTCAGAGATCGAGTCATCTTACTCCCGGATAGGAAAATGTGCTGAAAATAACTCATATTTCATAAAAAATGTTCTTTAGTGTCCCAAAGGTAACATATGATCCCATATATGGATAGAGTTCACTCTGACAGGCTTAAGGGCCTACACCATGCTATTTTTAAGCCTATAGGCCCGTACACACCGGGACGAATATTCGCCAGGCGTTATTCGCCACGTCTTTTGTGTTCACACCCAGGCGATTTTCGCTGACGATGAGCCGAGCCAACATGCAATTTCATTCCCTGACATTAGATGGCGCTTAATGTCAAACAGAAATACTCCTGTACACAAGGTGGTTTTCACTCAGAAGAAGAGAGCCAGTATTTACTCGTTCGTCAGAATCATACAAAGAAAACATGAATATTTCCAGCACCAGCAGCTCCAGCTCCAGTTCCAATGATGAAGAAATTATTGTTCTGTTGATGATGAAAGACGCCGGAAAAGACGCCGATTTTGGGTACATCCCATAGTTACGAGAAGAGAAGAACATGGTGAGTTTTATCGACTGGTACAAGAGCTGAAAATGTCTCATGAGCGTTTTCGGGGATATTTTAGAATGTCCGTCATTATTTCTTTGCGGCAGTGTAGACGCTACTTGGCGTCTATCTTCTTTGCTGGTATGTGTGCTCAGAAAGGCAGTGTTGTGTTTGAGCGCCCCCAAGTTGTGTTTTACTGTAACTTCACAAGCTCCAGACACGTGAGCAAAAGCGCCATTCTCATTGGTTGTATAGTTTTCGACGCGGCGCGTCAAACCAAAAAAACGAACCCGAGGCGTTTTTTAAAAAGTGACACTTTGACGCGTGGCGGTTTTTCGCGTCGGTGTGCACACTCACATTGGTGCCCTTTGTTTAGTCGGGAGGCGTTAAACGTCGGTGAATATCGCGCCTGAAATTCGTCCCGGTGTGTACGGGCCTTTATGTAGTAAAAAAAATGTCCATGTTTATGATCATATACTACCTTTGGCACACTAAAGAACAATTTTTTAAATAAATATTAGTTATTGTTCAACCCGGAAGTAAGACAACTCCATCTCTGAGGCTCCGCCTTTCGCTCTAGAGTGCAGATAAAATATCGGCATTGAGCCGATCACCGCTAGCTCCACGGAGAAAGTGGGCATGTGTGTTAGCCTGGGGGCGGAGCTGGCAGCACACACTCTTCCTTAAAGGGGCGGTTCCTAACTTTGTGACATCACAACGTAATGACCCACTCGTTTTCGGGGATTGGGAGGGGCTGGTGCTCAGAGAGCAGGTTTTTAGAGGAAAACTCAGAAATGAGTGAATGGATCAGAAGAAAACTTTGGGGTCGTTTTTCTGCGAGGAACGAACATTATAAAACACTTAAAAGCTCAAAAAGTTGATTTTTAGAGAAAAGCATGATAGAGACCCATTAATATCAATAAAGATTTATTCACGTGCATTATAGGCGTGATTTATAATATATTGGTCACACATTCCATCCAGTTTATACGATAAATCTCCAATTTGATCGTTGAAGACTCACTTCACTTAAAATGCTGTTTTCTTCATGTTCTTATGGCTTTTTCTGATGAAGGACAGCTATGAACAAAACTAAGCTCAAAATGTGCATTTCTGAGCTTTTCTTTATTCAAATTGTATAACAGGAGGAGAAGAAAAAGGCCGTTTGAAAAAGATGGTATTTGGTAGAAAAGACGCTGGCTGCCATAAAATAGAAAATGAGAGCTTTTCTGATTTTGGCTAAAAACGGCATCATCATTAAAAGACCACAGGAACGCTTTGAAAGTCAATCAAAAGATGATCAGAGTGAGACGTTAAAGGACTCATTTTCTCATCATTCAGCTTAAAACTCCTAGAAAGCCGTCATAAGCTGCAAACACGCCTCTCCTTCACCGCGCGGCAAATTCTTTGCTTGCCACCTGTCCAAAAAAGTGTTCATAAGCTCGCCGCCGCGTGTGGGAGGAGCTAGCGGCTAATGTTTTTAGCCTGATGTTACATAGAGCGGTGTTTATGTTGAGCTCATTCAGTGTGTGATGTTGAGAAATCAGGTTCATTTATTTGGAAGAGCTCTACAAAAACATCCCGTCTCCATGTCTGCGATCCCATTCTCCCCGTTCAGCGAGCTTCTCTCCCGCGTTTGAAGACTCGCTGTCCCGAAACACGTATAAAATCAGGGACCTTTTCATTATCATTCAGATGAAAATAGGAAAATGTCACTGAGCTCAGGAGGCAGAGTGGGCCGTCTCTGTCTGGCCACCAGCTCGTCCTCCTGGAGCCGCTTGGCGGGATCAGTCGCTCCACCCGCCCTGCTACAGAGCGTCTAAGGCAAACCCGCCTTCGGCCAACGGCGGTCGGGACGGTTCCTGAAACCCCGCTGGCCCGAAAGACAAACAGCGGGTTAAGAAAATGAATGGAGGTTGAGAACTGTGGATCGATTCCCTAGATTGGATATTTTCTACCCGTCGTCACTGAAACTGGTGGTCGTGTCCCTGATTGGCTGATGCTGCGCGGCGACCTCCTTAGAGTTCAGATTTTTTTTTTAACTCTGGCCAGCCACGGCCCCCGCCCACCTTGCACGCGCCTCCCAGGTCCCACTGCTGCCAGACCTTCGCGCCGGCCGCTCAAATTGCGCCGCAGGACCTCAGATCACGTCTGCACCGTGGACTTAACACTCTAACTGGCCGCCGCGCCAATCGCGTCCGGTGTGAATGGCGCTTTAGGTGCTGCATCAGCTGCAACAAGGTGATACAGACAGAAGAAGCTGTTCACCTCGTTTTGGGTTGAAAATTCTCTACTGGCTGTGAGAAAACCTTCTAGCTAGCTTCTTAGTCCCATCAGTGGTCCTTCATGTGGGCCGATTCCCAGCAGTCACCTGGTTGTCCTGTTTGATGATGCTCTGCGCTGCCAGAGAGTTGTTCTTCAGGTTTCTGGCCAGGTTGAGCATGTCCTCTGCCAGCTTCTCCTGGAGGTTGTGGTGGTGCTGCAGGACGGCGTCCAGCTCCGCGGCAGACTGGCGTTCATCGAGAGGAAGTCCTCTGGCAGATTTCCAAAGCAGAGCGTGAGAAGTTCAACAGGAGGCTGATTCTTCCAGGAACAACATTTGAGCTTACCTTCTGTTTCTCAAATCTCTGTCTGCTGGTCCTGAAGGTAAAGAAAGAAGAAAATGTTTTAAAAGAGAGATAAATGAGAGTAGAAACTAAATGTGTTGTAAATATTTGCTTCCTGTAAATGATATTAAAGCCAAACAGATGCTAACCTCTGCCTGAGGCCTGCTGCTGTGACACAAGAGAGAGCCACATGTGAGCATCACAAATATGACAAACACAGTAAACAACAGATCCTCCACATTACTGTGAGCCGCATCGCACCGTGCCGAGCAGCTCGTCCCTCATCTCGCCTGTGCATCTGGCCTTCGTCTGCATGTGGACCATCTTGGTGGCAGAATTCCTTTCGTTAGCTACAGTGGGAGTCCGACCGGGCGCCAGGAACTGGTTAGCTAAGGCCTTTTCTGTGGGTGAAGACTGCAGGAGCAACAAGGAGACCATTCAGAGGAGCAAACTCAGCCACAAATGACTTCAGAGCCACATCTCACCAGCTTCTCAGCCTCCAGGAGTCCCTTCAGAAAATCCACTTTTTTGATGTATTCAGTCAGGATCTCTGGTGTGGGTTTGCTGAATGAAGACAAATTGTCAACAAAGCGCCATCTTTCTTTGGTTACTGTGCCGGTAATTAGAAATCAGTGCCATCGGCTAATATAAGAGTAAAAGCAGAGCAAAGCCACTTTACCTGGAGCTTTTCTTCAACGCCATCAGCATCTCCTCTAGAGCACCAACATACTAAAAAAAAACAGAGAATTTGTCTATTTAGCTTAAAAATATAACTTCGCTTTAATAACTGCATTTGAGTTCAATCTTAAATCTAAATATGTGAAAAAGTGTAAAGAGAAAAAATAATTATTTAGGCAATAAAAAACAAAACAGACGAGCAAAATATGTATAAGAAAGGCAAGAAGCTGTAGAAAAGTTTGATGTTTGAATCTTTATAGAAAACTCTGTAAACGAGGAGAAAAATCCCAGAATTCTGGTCTTCAGGTCAGCCAGACTTTCACATTTCACCTGCTGTTACAGAATTCAGGTTAATAATGTTCAAACTGAAACAACAAAGGTTTAACAAGCGGATATTATGTGAGCAGATATTTATGTCAGCAACGGTACAGAACCTTCAGGACATCAGCCGGCCTTCCCCGTGCATTTGCATCTTCTCACATATTACCCAGTTCATCTTTCTTTGTTTTCTCTACACCGCTTACGTTTTCAGGATATTTTTAACCTAAATTCTCCATCAGCAGCTGAAACTGAAGATCAGCCAAACAGATTCTGGATCAACCTTTAAAATGGAGCCGACCTAAAGACCAGAACCCCGAGAACACGACCAGGACGACCGGGATCCTTCAAACAACGTGAGAAAAATACTACATGTGTGAAAGAAAAGCGTTTTTTTCTGAACTAAAGACACAAAATGGACTGTTTGGCACTAAAGCATAGAAACAACAGAGGAGGAGCAAATGGACAGAAATAGTCCACATGATATGTATTATTATCATATATATGTATTTAGGACATTTTTGTGAGTCATGTGTGTGATTGTGAGTCATGTGTGTGATTGTGAGTCATGTGTGTGAATGTGAGTCAAGTGTGTGATTGTGAGTCATGTGTGTGATTGTGAGTCATGTATGGGATTGTGAGTCATGTGTGTGATTGTGAGTCATGTGTGTGATTGTGAGTCATGTATGTGAATGTGAGTCATGTGTGTGTATGTGAGTCATGTGTGTGATTGTATGTCATGTATGTGAATGTGAGTCATGTGTGTGAATGTGAGTCATGTATGTGATTGTGAGTCATGTGTGTGATTGTGAGTTGTGTGTGAATATGGGTCATGTGTGTGAATGTGTGAGTCATGTGTGTGAATGTGAGTCATGTATGTGATTGTGAGTCATGTGTGTGATTGTGAGTCATGTATGTGAATGTGAGTCATGTATGTGAATGTGTGAGTCATGTGTGTGATTGTGAGTCATGTGTGTGATTGTGAGTCATGTGTGTGATTGTGTGAGTCATGTGTGTGATTGTGAGTCATGTGTGTGATTGTGAGTCATGTATGTGAATGTGAGTCATGTATGTGAATATGAGTCATGTGTGTGATTGTGAGTCATGTGTGTGATTGTGAGTCATGTGTGTGATTGTGTGAGTCGTGTGTGATTGTGAGTCATGTGTGTGATTGTGAGTCATGTATGTGAATGTGAGTCATGTATGTGAATGTGAGTCATGTATGTGAATGTGTGAGTCATGTATGTGAATGTGTGAGTCATGTATGTGAATGTGTGAGTCATGTATGTGAATATGAGTCATGTGTGGGATTGTGAGTCATGTGTGTGACTGTGAGTCATGTGTGTGATTGTGTGAGTCGTGTGTGATTGTGAGTCATGTGTGTGATTGTGAGTCATGTATGTGAATGTGAGTCGTGTGTGATTGTGAGTCATGTGTGTGATTGTGAGTCATGTATGTGATTGTGAGTCATGTATGTGAATGTGAGTCATGTGTGTGAATGTGAGCCATGTGTGTGATTGTGAGTCATGTGTGTGATTGTGATTCAAGTGTGTGATTGTGAGTCATGTATGTGATTGTGAGTCATGTATGTGAATGTGAGTCATGTATGTGAATGTGTGAGTAATGTGTGTGATTGTGAGTCATGTATGTGAATGTGAGTCATGTGTGTGTATGTGAGTCATGTATGTGAATGTGTGAGTCATGTATGTGATTGTGAGTCATGTATGTGAATGTGACTCATGTATGTGAATATGAGTCATGTGTGTGATTGTGAGTCATGTATATGAATGTGAGTCATGTGTGTGATTGTGAGTCATGTGTGTGATTGTGAGAGTCGTGTGTGATTGTGAGTCATGTGTGTGATTGTGAGTCATGTGTGTGATTGTGAGTCATGTGTGTGATTGTGAGTCATGTGTGTGATTGTGAGTCATGTGTGTGATTGTGAGTCATGTGTGTAAATGTGAGCCATGTATGTGAATGTGAGTCATGTGTGTGATTGTGAGTCATGTATGTGAATGTGAGTCATGTATGTGATTGTGAGTCATGTATGTGAATGTGAGTCATGTGTGTGATTGTGAGTCATGTATGTGAATGTGAGTCGTGTGTGATTGTGAGTCGTGTGTGATTGTGAGTCATGTGTGTGATTGTGAGTCATGTATGTGAATGTGAATCATGTATGTGAATGTGAGTCATGTATGTGATTGTGAGTCATGTATGTGAATATGAGTCATGTATGTGAATGTGAGTCATGTATGTGAATGTGTGAGTCATGTATGTGAGTCATATATGTGATTGTGAGTCATGCATGTGATTGTGAGTCATGTGTGTAAATGTGAGCCATGTATGTGAATGTGAGTCATGTGTGTGATTGTGAGTCATGTATGTGAATGTGAGTCATGTATGTGATTGTGAGTCATGTATGTGAATGTGAGTCATGTGTGTGATTGTGAGTCATGTATGTGAATGTGAGTCGTGTGTGATTGTGAGTCATGTGTGTGATTGTGAGTCATGTGTGTGATTGTGAGTCATGTGTGTGATTGTGAGTCATGTATGTGAATGTGAATCATGTATGTGAATGTGAGTCATGTATGTGATTGTGAGTCATGTATGTGAATATGAGTCATGTATGTGAATGTGAGTCATGTATGTGAATGTGTGAGTCATGTATGTGAGTCATATATGTGATTGTGAGTCATGTATGTGAATGTGAGTCATGTGTGTGAATGTGAGTCATGTGTGTGAATGTGAGTCATGTGTGTGAATGTGAGTCATGTATGTAATTGTGAGTCATGTATGTGAATGTGAGTCATGTATGTGAATATGAGTCATGTGTGTGATTGTGAGTCATGTGTGTGAATGTGAGTCATGTATGTGAATGTGTGAGTCATGTATGTGATTGTGAGTCATGTGTGTGATTGTGAGTCATGTATGTGAATGTGAGTCATGTATGTGAATATGAGTCATGTGTGTGATTGTGAGTCATGTGTGGGAATGTGAGTCATGTATGTGAATGTGAGTCATGTATGTGAATGTGAGTCATGTATGTGAATGTGAGTCATGTGTGTGATTGTGAGTCATGTGTGTGAATGTGAGTCATGTATGTGATTGTGAGTCATGTATGTGAATATGAGTCATGTGTGTGATTGTGAGTCATGTGTGTGAATGTGAGTCATGTATGTGAATGTGTGAGTCATGTATGTGATTGTGAGTCGTGTATGTGAATGTGACTCATGTATGTGAATGTGTGAGTCATGTGTGTGATTGTGAGTCATGTATGTGAATGTGAATCATGTGTGTGTATGTGAGTCATGTGTGTGATTGTGAGTCATGTGTGTGATTGTGAGTCATGTGTGTGATTGTGAGTCATGTGTGTGATTGTGAGTCATGTGTGTGATTGTGAGTCATGTATCTGAATGCGAGTCATGTATGTGAATGTGAGTCATGTGTGTGATTGTGAGTCATGTATGTGAATGTGTGAGTCATGTGTGTGATTGTGAGTCATGTGTGTGAATGTGAGTCATTTGTGTGATTGTGAGTCATGTATGTGAATGTGAGTCATGTATGTGAATGTGAGTCATAGATGTGAATGTGTGAGTCATGTATGTGAATGTGTGAGTCATGTATGTGAATGTGTGAGTCATGTGTGTGATTGTGAGTCATGTGTGTGATTGTGAGTCATGTATGTGAATGTGAGTCATGTGTGTGATTGTGAGTCATGTGTGTGATTGTGAGTCATGTGTGTGATTGTGTAAGTCGTGTGTGATTGTGAGTCATGTGTGTGATTGTAAGTCATGTATGTGAATGTGAGTCATGTGTGTGATTGTGAGTCATGTGTGTGAATGTGTGAGTCATGTGTGTGATTGTGAGTCATGTATGTGAATGTGAGTCATGTATGTGAATGTGAGTCATGTGTGTGAATGTGTGAGTCATGTGTGTGATTGTGAGTCATGTGTGTGAATCTGAGTCATGTATGTGAATGTGAGTCATGTGTATGATTGTGTGAGTCATGTATGTGAATGTGAGTCATGTGTGTGAATGTGAGTCATGTATGTGAATGTGAGTCATGTGTGTGATTGTGAGTCATGTATGTGAATGTGAGTCATGTGTGTGATTGTGTGAGTCGTGTGTGATTGTGAGTCATGTGTGTGAATGTGAGTCATGTGTGTGAATGTGAGTCATGTGTGTGATTGTGAGTCATGTATGTGAATGTGAGTCATGTATGTGAATGTGAGTCATGTATGTGAATGTGAGTCATGTATGTGAGTGTGTGAGTCATGTGTGTGATTGTGAGTCATGTGTGTGAATGTGAGTCATGTGTGTGTATGTGAGTCATGTGTGTGAATGTGAGTCATGTGTGTGATTGTGAGTCATGTGTGTGAATGTGAGTCATGTGTGTGATTGTGAGTCATGTTTGTGATTGTGAGTCATGTATGTGATTGTGAGTCATGTGTGTGAATGTGTGAGTCATGTGTGTGATTGTGAGTCATGTGTGTGATTGTGAGTCATGTGTGTGATTGTGAGTCATGTATGTGAATGTGAGTCATGTATGTGAATGTGAGTCATGTGTGTGAATGTGTGAGTCATGTGTGTGATTGTGAGTCATGTGTGTGATTGTGAGTCATGTATGTGAATGTGAGTCATGTATGTGAATGTGAGTCATGTGTGTGAATGTGTGAGTCATGTGTGTGATTGTGAGTCATGTGTGTGAATCTGAGTCATGTATGTGAATGTGAGTCATGTGTATGATTGTGTGAGTCATGTATGTGAATGTGAGTCATGTGTGTGAATGTGAGTCATGTATGTGAATGTGAGTCATGTGTGTGATTGTGAGTCATGTATGTGAATGTGAGAGTTGTGTGTGATTGTGAGTCATGTGTGTGAATGTGAGTCATGTATGTGAATGTGAGTCATGTGTGTGTTTGTGAGTCATGTATGTGAATGTGAGTCATGTATGTGAATGTGAGTCATGTATGTGAGTGTGTGAGTCATTTGTGTGATTGTGAGTCATGTATGTGAATGTGAGTCATGTATGTGAATGTGAGTCATGTGTGTGATTGTGAGTCATGTGTGTGAATGTGAGTCATGTATGTGATTGTGAGTCATGTATGTGAATGTGAGTCATGTATGTAATTATGAGTCATGTGTGTGATTGTGAGTCATGTGTGTGAATGTGAGTCATGTATGTGAATGTGTGAGTCATGTATGTGATTGTGAGTCATGTGTGTGATTGTGAGTCATGTATGTGAATGTGACTCATGTATGTGAATGTGTGAGTCATGTGTGTGATTGTGAGTCATGTATGTGAATGTGAGTCATGTATGTGATTGTGACTCATGTATGTGAATGTGTGAGTCATGTGTGTGATTGTGAGTCATGTATGTGAATGTGAATCATGTGTGTGTATGTGAGTCATGTGTGTGATTGTGAGTCATGTGTGTGATTGTGAGTCATGTATGTGAATGCGAGTCATGTATGTGAATGTGAGTCATGTATGTGAATGTGAGTCATGTGTGTGATTGTGAGTCATGTATGTGAATGTGTGAGTCATGTGTGTGATTGTGAGTCATGTGTGTGAATGTGAGTCATTTGTGTGATTGTGAGTCATGTATGTGAATGTGAGTCATGTATGTGAATGTGAGTCATAGATGTGAATGTGTGAGTCATGTATGTGAATGTGTGAGTCATGTATGTGAATGTGTGAGTCATGTGTGTGTGATTGTGAGTCATGTGTATGATTGTGAGTCATGTATGTGAATGTGAGTCATGTGTGTGATTGTGAGTCATGTGTGTGATTGTGAGTCATGTGTGTGATTGTGTAAGTCGTGTGTGATTGTGAGTCATGTGTGTGATTGTGAGTCATGTATGTGAATGTGAGTCATGTGTGTGATTGTGAGTCATGTGTGTGAATGTGTGAGTCATGTGTGTGATTGTGAGTCATGTGTGTGATTGTGAGTCATGTATGTGAATGTGAGTCATGTATGTGAATGTGAGTCATGTGTGTGAATGTGTGAGTCATGTGTGTGATTGTGAGTCATGTGTGTGAATCTGAGTCATGTATGTGAATGTGAGTCATGTGTATGATTGTGTGAGTCATGTGTGTGATTGTGAGTCATGTGTGTGATTGTGAGTCATGTGTGTGATTGTGTAAGTCGTGTGTGATTGTGAGTCATGTGTGTGAATGTGAGTCATGTATGTGAATGTGAGTCATGTGTGTGATTGTGAGTCATGTATGTGAATGTGAGTCATGTATGTGAATGTGAGTCATGTATGTGAATGTGAGTCATGTATGTGAGTGTGTGAGTCATGTGTGTGATTGTGAGTCATGTATGTGAGTGTGTGAGTCATGTGTGTGATTGTGAGTCATGTATGTGAATGTGAGTCATGTGTGTGTATGTGAGTCATGTGTGTGAATGTGAGTCATGTGTGTGATTGTGAGTCATGTATGTGAATGTGAGTCATGTGTGTGATTGTGAGTCATGTTTGTGATTGTGAGTCATGTATGTGATTGTGAGTCATGTGTGTGAATGTGTGAGTCATGTGTGTGATTGTGAGTCATGTGTGTGATTGTGAGTCATGTATGTGAAAGTGAGTCATGTATGTGAATGTGAGTCATGTGTGTGAATGTGTGAGTCATGTGTGTGATTGTGAGTCATGTGTGTGAATCTGAGTCATGTATGTGAATGTGAGTCATGTGTATGATTGTGTGAGTCATGTATGTGAATGTGAGTCATGTGTGTGAATGTGAGTCATGTATGTGAATGTGAGTCATGTGTGTGATTGTGAGTCATGTGTGTGAATGTGAGTCATGTATGTGAATGTGAGTCATGTGTGTGATTGTGAGTCATGTATGTGAATGTGAGTCATGTATGTGAATGTGAGTCATGTATGTGAATGTGAGTCATGTATGTGAGTGTGTGAGTCATGTGTGTGATTGTGAGTCATGTATGTGAATGTGAGTCATGTGTGTGTATGTGAGTCATGTATGTGAATGTGTGAGTCATGTGTGTGATTGTGAGTCATGTATGTGAATGTGAGTCATGTGTGTGATTGTGAGTCATGTTTGTGATTGTGAGTCATGTATGTGATTGTGAGTCATGTGTGTGATTGTGAGTCATGTGTGTGATTGTGTGAGTCGTGTGTGATTGTGAGTCATATATGTGAATGTGAGTCAAGTGTGTGATTGAGAGTCATGTGTGTGAATGTGTGAGTCATGTGTGTGATTGTGTGTCATGTGTGTGATTGTGAGTCATGTGTGTGATTGTGAGTCATGTGTGTGATTGTGAGTCATGTGTGTGATTGTGTGAGTCGTGTGTGATTGTGAGTCATGTGTGTGATTGTGAGTCATGTGTGTGATTGTGAGTCATGTGTGTGAATGTGAGTCATGTGTGTGATTGTGAGTCATGTGTGTGATTGTGAGCCATGTATGTGAATGTGAGTCATGTATGTGAATGTGAGTCATGTGTGTGATTGTGAGTCATGTATGTGAATGTGAGTCATGTGTGTGATTGAGAGTCATGTGTGTGAATGTGTGAGTCATGTGTGTGATTGTGAGTCATGTGTGTGATTGTGAGTCATGTGTGTGATTGTGAGTCATGTGTGTGATTGTGAGTCATGTGTGTGATTGTGAGTCATGTGTGTGATTGTGTGAGTCGTGTGTGATTGTGAGTCATATATGTGAATGTGAGTCAAGTGTGTGATTGAGAGTCATGTGTGTGAATGTGTGAGTCATGTGTGTGATTGTGAGTCATGTGTGTGATTGTGTGAGTCGTGTGTGATTGTGAGTCATGTGTGTGATTGTGAGTCATGTGTGTGAATGTGAGTCATGTATGTGAATGTGAGTCATGTGTGTGATTGTGAGCCATGTATGTGAATGTGAGTCATGTATGTGAATGTGAATCATGTGTGTGAATGTGAGTCATGTATGTGAATGTGAGCCATGTATGTGAATGTGAGTCATGTATGTGAATGTGAGTCATGTATGTGAATGTGAGTCATGTATGTGAGTGTGTGAGTCATGTGTGTGATTGTGAGTCATGTATGTGAATGTGAGTCATGTGTGTGTATGTAAGTCATGTGTGTGATTGTGAGTCATGTATGTGAATCATGTATGTGAATGTGAGTCATGTATGTGAATGTGAGTCATGTATGTGAATGTGAGTCATGTGTGTGATTGTGAGTCATGTATGTGAATGTGAGTCATGTATGTGAATGTGAGTCATGTATGTGAATGTGAGTCATGTATGTTAATGTGAGTCATGTGTGTGATTGTGAGTCATGTATGTGAATGTGAGTCATGTGTGTGAATGTGAGTCATGTGTGTGAATGTGAGTCATGTGTGTGATTGTGAGTCATGTGTGTGATTGTGAGTCATGTGAGTGATTGTGAGTCATGTATGTGAATGTCAGTCATGTATGTGAATGTGTGAGTCATGTGTGTGATTGTTAGTCATGTATGTAAATGTGAGTCATGTATGTGAAAGTGTGAGTCATGTGTGTGATTGTGAGTCATGTGTGTGATTGTGAGTCATGTGTGTGATTGTGAGTCATGTGTGTGATTGTGTGGCCCTGCGACAGACTGGCGACCTGTCTTCCCCCGTGAGTGGTTGGGATAGGCTCCAGCAGCCCCGTGACCCCGAAAGAGAACAAACGGACAGAAGATGGAAGAAGGAGTGAATAAATAGTGTAAACAGCTGCACATGATGTAAACGAGGACTTAAGAGGAAAAAACAAACGAATGTTTTCACGCGAATAAACTACTAGAAATATCCAGTAGCATAGTTATACACAATGTGTATCATTATACTCTGCAAATGTCCTTTAAAGTCTGGTTACACTAAAGTAATTCAGTGAGGCACTCATAAACTACAGCTCGAAGAAACCAGTCTGGTTTTAGTGACGACGTGGCTAACAGCGGCTAATAGCTGCACAGCTAACCCCAATAACACCCACAATGCAGTTCTGCTGACAGAACAGCCCATAATTTCAGACTTCATTACCTTCTCTAGCCTCCATTCTGTCTCCCCTCGCTTCTCAGACGCTATAGATTCACAGCGAGACAACAATCTGATGAAATTAATCTCCAATCTTGAAGCCATGTTTGACGCTGACACACGGTCGCGGAAATATGACGTCACAGACAAAGACCGATGGGGGGGGGGGGGTCATTTTGAAAGGTAAATTCTAAATTCTCTGAATCTCTACACACTTTGAACATTTTCGACATTAATGACGACTTTGTTGCCGCTGAAAAATATATCAATATTTTTTTTTAAGTTTTATCTGTAGATTTTTTTAGATAGAAATATGTCAATACTTCCTCTGTGGCTGTTTATGTTCATAACAGTGAGGAAGGAAAGGAGGGAATAAGAGAGAGGGATGTTAGGGGGGGGGGGTAGGAGGGTGATAATAGGAGGGGGGGGGGCATAGAACCATGAAGCAGCATAAAGCAACAAGTTACTGGATGTTTTTCATTACTGTGAGGTTCAAGTGTAATACAAATCTCAAAGGGCGGGGCCTGTCCACACACACTCAGATGTTATAAACACACCTGCTAGCTGCAGAAATGTCCACATGTTAACATGAACACAAAACATGTACACAAAACAAATAGTGTTCACACACGCACACACATGCCTTCAAACTAACTGGCAGCAATGACTTGTGCTTAAGCTCATCATCTGTAGTATGTGATAAATAAATCAACAATTCTCATCTGTAGTATTTAGAAAACGACATAACTAGGAGAAAACCGTTTTTTAGACATGAAGATCTTTTGGGAAGTTGCAGATACTTTGCTTTCTGAATTCAAAAATCCCTTCTGCTCCACGAGAGGAACCTAAAAAATGAAAGTTTCAGTTTATTTCCTTTATTTGAGCACTAAAAGAGACTGCTCATGTTCTGGAGGCAAATGCAGGGAAACAGACGGTTTGAGAAGAGGAGCATGCTGGGAAAAGGCTGCCGAGGCTGGAGGAGCAGAAACATCTGTAATAAAATAAAGGCTGCAGACGTCAGGAGCAGCATGGGCTGCTGGGTAATGGAGGAGCAGAAACATCAAAGTTTCTAGAGGAGCTAGAATTCTGTCAGTAGCCCTGCACTACAAGGACCAGAATCCTTTAGCAATTCTTACTGCGCCTTTAAGGGAAATGTAGGACCTGGTCAAAATGAATTTTGGGCACAGTGACCCCCCCCCCCCACACGATGACATCACAGCGGGAAAACCAAAACACAAGTGTTGGGCATATCTAAGGATGGAATTGTTATGGGATGGCCAAAGACTTACAGCTAGGCACCCAATTTCTGTCAAAGAGTGAAATTTGGTGATTTTCACATTTTCCACAATATGGGAAAACATTTTGAATTCAAGCGACCTTCCCAAAATGTCCCTACCAGCTGTCCAAATTCCCTCTCTCCTCCCCAGTTACTAAACTAACAAACAGTAAGGGAATATCCAAAGATCTGGATTTTAAAAACAATTCAGAGACTACGCTCACTACTTTTGTTTAACGGCAAATACGTCAGATTTCCCAAAGTAAATATGAATAAATATACACATTTACGGAGGCTATTTATGATGCCTACTGATGAGGAAAGTGCTGGTTTATAAAAAACAAAAACATCAATATAACATTTTCTCACAGACGTTGTTCAAACGCAATGCATTGTGGTCTACACATGGCCACAGTAACCCCTCCACCATCTTGTGCTCTCAAAGGATCTCAGGCTTCTGTGAGCTGGTCTGACCATAAGCAAAGGCAGGAGACGTCCAGTAAAGAATAGACCCAGAGATCTATAGAAGCTATATAATGCACTGCAAGGAAGTCAGTGGTGAAGCAATTTGTACACAACCCGAGTCTAGAACTTTGTTGACCTTTGACCTTTGTAAGAGGCCATCATTGACATATCTTTAGTAGCATCCAGCTCTCAAAAGGGCCGTTCCCGTCGCTCAAACATTTTTTTCTGGAATATTGTCATAAGTTGTTGGCTCCTGCTGAATGAAATGATGTGACATACGACAATGTGGGCGTGGTTAAAAAAAACCTCTGTTGCCAAGGAAATAAAACATTCTTCTAAGAATTACAGACCTGATGCTCACTCCCAGGTGACCAACACATAAAATGGTTGCTATGGCGATAAAACCAACAGAAAAGCGGCGATTCTGAAAAAAGTGCTTTTTCATTGAATTAGTCAATGAAATTAGTCAGTCCTCCTGGGGGAGGGTCCCTCCTTCATGTGGACACCCCTGAGGGGCAGCGCCTGCCATTCACCTAAAAGTTTAACAAATGTGTGGATTTTATACTAGAAACTTCTAGCTGTTACATTTTCACCCAGTAAAACTACCACACTACTACTACACATTAAAGACACAATGGTGGGAATTACAAGCATCACGTTGTGTATTTTCTTGTTAATACCAACAACAGCTGGAATCATTCAGACATTCACTGATAAGACGGCGGACAGACGTCGTCCTTCAACCCAAACAGGAAGCATTAGTATTACATTTGGTACATTGGCCAGAGCTGCGCTTCAGCAGAACAGGGTCTGTCCACACGCCGTCGTTTGGGGAGAGGCTGCGCTCAGGAAGCCTCACAGGTATGGCGGCGTGTTTTCGTGGCTGGATTCGTTTCCGTGGAGAAAGTGGCGTGTGCTGCTCCCGTTTCCCTTTGCTGGCTAAAAGCAGTGACTTCTGGTGGTGCAGAAGCTAAAAGAAGAAGTTTGTCCTCAGGCTGAAGGCACTTTGGCCACTTCAGCGCAATAAAAACATAAGTCCCGGCTTTCCACAAAGCCCTCCCTCCCTTAGCATTATGGGAAATATAAGCAACTGGATGGAAAAGGCACTCAGTCGCCGGTCAGTGAGCAGTTTTACTCCTTACAAAAACAAGCAAAGAAAAGTGCAAATGAAACCTGCAATCATTTTTTCAATTGAGCACAAATAAAAAAACGAAAACAAACTGCAGAAGACGCAGCTCAAGGTTCAGTAAACCAAAACATTTTCAAATGTTAGCAAAGGTGCTTGGCAACAACCTGTCCAGTTAATTTTTTATCAAAAGACCTTCTGGATGTTTACAGCCACTTTTTGAAAACCAGTCTGCGAAGCTGTGGGAGAAACAAGGTCCGTGTGCACAAACGCACACAAACACACACAAACACACAGCTCCTATGTCTGCAGGGATTTGGATCTTTCCAGCTCCTAAGTGAGCGTTGTCGCCCTTGACGGTCCGGCCCGGTCAGACATCCTCATCCATGTACGGTATGTCTGGGTCCGAAAAGCGTCTGTGGCCTGCTGAGGTACCTATCTTGAGATGTTGGAGCGGAGGAGACGGCGTTACCATGGAGATGGAGGAGGAGGAGGAGGAAGCTGAAGGAGGGCACGAGGAGAAATTCCTAAACTTGTCACACTCGGAGCCGTCGATGACCAGCGAGCGGGTGCTGTCTTTGCGCCGGGCGGCGTTTCCTCTCTTCATGACCACATTCTGAAATGTCATAGTTCCAAGAGGAGAGCTGGTCTGAGCCGGACCCGAGCCGGCCGGCTGGGAAAGGACGCCCAGGGGGAGTTTCACCGTGTCTGGGATGATGGGGCTGCGGCGGTGCAGCTGAAGCCGTGCAAACGACTTCGAGGACTCGGACGTCGTAGACGTGCAGCTCGACAGCGAGGAGGTGGAGCTGGAAGGAGTGAGGCTTCCCAGGGACGGGTCTGGGTTTTTGGACCTTTGGGTGAGATCTGAAGGTCTGGAGGGAAAAACTGGTCTGTGTCTCCTGATCTGTTGGGCACTTCGACCTAGAAAAGAAAAAGACAAGAGAAAACAAATTTAAAGAGGAAGACAAACTGTGTTGAACTCCTGAACCCACACACAGAGGTGCTGAGAAGAAGACACCAAACTGAAGATCATGCAACCACGCTATCCAAGAGAAAAGCTGCTGGAGGTGTTGGAATCTCAAGCACGCCTCTAAACGCTCCATGATTTAGAAAGGGATTGTGCAAACATGCTTCTGTGCCACACGCCAAACCACATGCACACAAACACAACAGAAACTCGGCTGCTGTTCCTCCAACCTGCTTTGTTAACAGAGCAGACATCAGCGCCCACATCCCCATCACTGGTCCAGACCTGTACCACAAAGACAGGAAGGGCCCAACCCAGTGGCCCGGCAGCGCAGTCAGAAACCCACAGACGAGTGACGGGAACAGGTCCAAGGAAAGAAAGTCCAGACGCGCCTTGATACTGACCGTCCGGCTCCGAGCTGTAGTTCGAACGCTGCTGTTCATCCAGAAGACTCTCTGAGCTCAGCGAGGCTTCTGAGTCCAGGTTCTCCTGGTCAGAACCAGGCTGATCCATCTCTGGCAGTCTGCAGGCCAGGTCGTCCCTGATGAGACACAGAGGACAAGAACATGGGTCAAAACAGGACAATCGATGATGGCACACCAAGAGCTAAGAGCAGCTTTACTTCTCGTGTCTGATGGACTTGATGCGTTCCACCAGGCTGTTTTCGGCCTCCGTGTCCGAGTCCAGCGGTTCGTTCTCCGGAACCACGCTGAGGTCCGAGTTCACCTTCTCGTGCATCTGCACAGGACACAGCGTGTCACGTTAGAACATCGCCATTTCCCAGGAAATGCCCGAAAACACCCCGCATTAGTAACACGACTACCGAAAACTGAAACTAAAGACTGTTAATCAGCTGATGGAAGCAGGGTGGGTGGAGCCTCTGGTTTCATGCATCTTCATGGGTGAACAGCCATTTTTCACAACAGAAAAAAAGGTGTAGAGTCAACGATATCCCATCTTACTACAGCTACCACATATGTCACCACAGACCAATATATTAGTTCTAGATATATCCATAAAGCCTTAGTCACCTGCACACGTACAGGGGTTGACCTGTATGGGTGCTGAGGGTGTGGGGTTGTCCGGGGTCATAGAGTGGAGCGCAGGTGTGTCTCATAGCTGCCTTTAGGCTGGTACGGCCCCCTACAGGCACATCTGAAGGAACGTACCATTGTTGTGGGCGTGGCAGGTGTATAGTGAAGTATTCATAAAGATGATGGGCATTAAACACACTTATGAGGTTTGGTGATGCAGTCGTACGGTGCCACACTCTAGTTGTTACTCAAAGCTCAAATGCTGCACGTACGGAGCGTGCAGGTCATACGTAGGACGCCTGCAGGACGTCCACACAAACTACGCTCTGTCTAAACAGTGCACTTGGGACTCGAACAGCACTAATGGGATCCTTACACTGTCTCCAAGGTTTGGGGGTTGAAAAATGCTTCCCCCTAACCTTGCATGTGGTAGAAGTGTTGGCTTAGGGTTTTCGTTTTGGAAATTCTCTGAGCGGTCTGTGATCTTTATATTTCCTGTGCGCCGTGCGTGCGCCGTGCGTGTGTGCGCCGTACGGGTTTGCCCTTATCCACCTGTGAGGACCGCTGTGACTAAGGCTTTCATGCTGGGCTCGGCCTCTAAGGACAGAAACCACAGCCTAGAGTTCCTCTGGTAAAGAACCACAAACCCCTCATGTGACGAGCAGAACAGGAACCAGACTACCAGCCAGCAGCATGCATTCCAGTCCCAGTTAGTATGAAAGAGTGAACAGGATTAATGTGTTTCTCTACATCTAACATGCACAGGCAGTTTGACTACCACACAACGACTACATCTACAGTACCAGGAGAACTGGGAGATACATACCACCACTCCTTTGTAAGGAGCTGAGAATCTGAGAGGTAAATGCAGGAAGGGCTAAAGAGAGACAAGGAACATCGGCCATGTTACCCATGTGACCTACAAACATCTACTGACCGGGGCTGTCCACGACTCTGGTTGCTTCTTTGCTTTGAAGGTGCTTTCGAGTTAGCGCAGCACATCTTGGTGCTCCTTTCAAAGCGTTCTCACCGTGTTCTGTCTCCGGAGCTTCAGCTGGTTGACGGCCAGAGCTTCAGCATATTCCAGCTGCTCGATCTCCTCCATCTTTTCATTGTAGCGCCTGGTTTGCTCATTGATGAGCATCTCCAAACACCTTTCGGGAAAAAGAGGAGCAACACGTAAGCTCTACATGTTCAGAGTTTAGTGTGAGTCAGGAGATGGTAAAACAGTGAGAGGACTTTTGTAAATATGCGTACATGGTTGCCTTTTTGACATTATTCATGCTGAGGAAGGGGTCCTCGCTGTCTGGGCAGCGCAGGACGCATGGGGTAAACACGATGGCCAACGAGTTGGAGGACATGCGATTGTGAGGCTCTTCCTTAGCGACCCTGTGGAGCATTGTCACACAATGAAGCTTCACATTCTTCCACAAACAAACAAGCTCCGTCTACTCTTGATTTACAAAGATCTGCAGATGTTTTGACACCATTAAAAATATTTAGGAGATGAAGACCTGACGAGGTGAAACACAAGTCGCTCCAAAGTGTTGAAGTTTGCGGAGGGAAGCTCCTCCAGCACCTTGTAGATGGCGTGGAGCTGCTCCTGCTTCTCTGGCAGCTCTATATGAGGAGAAAAAACACACAAGTCCGCACAAATCAACTTCATTTCGACTTTTTCCCCCCAAATTAAGATCAAAATATTGTCAATCCGGTCATAAATGTAATGTTTCCTCACCGACGGCGTGCAGGAAATCGTTGTACAGCGTGAAGGTCATGAGAGGGTCTGGCAGCTCCCGCAGCCACTGCTTCACCAGGCCTGTCACTGTGTGGATGGGCTCGTCCTCCAGGCACACCAGATGGGGGTCTAAAGGCACGAAACGCAAACGTGAAACACGTGTAACACAAACGGGCCTATCAGGAGAAGCCTTAGAGTCCCACTCCAATGTAAATGACGTTTTTAACATGCTCATGCAGAATGTCTCTAACGATGGAGGACATATGGAAAAGAACTGCGGTGAATCAGGCACAGACGTTTGAAAAAGGTCTCAGTTGTGACATAGAAACGGCGATGGGTGGGCCAAAATCTTCCATAGATCCGTTTCCTTCATCCGAGCTGGCTGGATAGTCCTGATCATTTGTGTTGCAGTGATAATGTTAGCTTGTGAGGGGCTGTAAGCTAGCGGGAGAGAGTGTAAACAAAGGGATTGTGGGAAATAAGTGTCTGTAACATGCTCATGTACAGTTTGGGAGCTTTTTGTGTTTTTTCCTCTGTCTGGAAACACGGCTGTCTGCTTCTGAAGGGACTGTGAGCGTTTTCTCGCTTGTGTTGCTGTGTCTTCATGGACCAACTTCTCATATTCTAACTGCTGGAACTGTAGTCAGCTAAACTTTGAGGACAGAAAAACAGGAAGTTGACAGAAAAACCTTTGAGTATGACATCGTTTAAAGTGCTAAAAACCATTTCTGTCTTTTAAATTCTTTGATTCTGATCTCTGTTCTAAATCTAAATAATGGTGATTCCAGTCATTTGATTTTCATTTCTATACATGAAGTAAAGATCCATACATACAGCACCCATTCAGACATAATGCATTGAACAGTAAGAATGGCGGTCTGATCTGTTGGGGTTCAGTCGTGAATCCAAGCTAGGTCAGGATCCACGGCCCTAGGAGACAGGAGGGGGTCTAACCAGTCCCTAAGCGCTGGTGCAGCTCCTTCATGCGGTTGGCAGATCCAGATTTCCTATAGATGCCTTCTGTATAGAGGCCGTGCATCTCCACGTGCTCCAGCATCATCTCCAGCACCGTGGGAACCGGATTCTTCTCACTGACCAGGTGACACACTTTCACCCCGAAGTGCTGGCCGCTGAACTCCTCCTCATTCTGAGGAGGAAGCAGACAACAGCAGCTGAAATTTCCTTGGTCCTTTTCAGCTCTTTCTATGTCACATTAGTGTGAACGGAAATGCGGCGAGTTCCCCACAAGCCTCAAAATGCCTCTTTAGTTTGGCTTTTACACTGAGGACGTACCTTTTTGGCACAGAAGGAGGAACAGTCCGTCACTATTTTAGAGAGGCACTTCTTGTGGCAAACCATTTTGCAATCTGTACAAACAAAAGCATCTTTTGAGCTCTTAGACTTCAATGTAGAGCTGTGCTTTTGCTCTGTCCGTACTCACAGTTACACATGTAGGCTTTATCCATGGCCCAGATGTAGGAGGTGCATTGGTCACATGACTGCACAATGCTGACCTGATAGTTAATGAAAACGTGATCCAGAGGACTCTCCATCTGCCAAGACAAGCGGTCCACACAGTCAGGCTTTAAACTACCTGAAAAAGTCCCGTCAACTTCTAAAGGCCTCACTTACACTTTTATCCTTTTTTCTTCTTTTCTTTCGAGTTTTCAGAGGCTGAAAGGAATGAGTGAGTGAATGAGTGTTTTCTGTCCACAGTTGGGCATAATCCTCATTGGTGTCAGTGTTTCACCTTTGCAGGCTCAGCTTCCTCCTTCTTGATCTCTCCTCTGATGAAGCCATCCAGCATGGTCTGGAAGAGGTTGACCACCAGCTTGACTTCTTCCTTGTTTTTGCTGCCTGCTAGGTGGCTGACTTTGTTCTGGTAACCTGCCATCAGGCCTTTATAGCCAGTTGTTAGTTTCTGATAAAGATTGACCAAAGGCAGAACAGGCGATGAGAAAAACAGCGAGGGAAGCTTTGATCAAAGAGCATCAAGCCTGTGCAGGAACTTACAGGAACGGAATACATGGACTTGATGGTTTCCCTGAACTCTTTGGTGGCTAAGACAAAGATGGTTTCCGTGTCTGACAGGGGTTTGCCTCTGGAGCGGAAATCATTAACCTACAGAAAGAAACCCTGTTATTTCTGTAAAACGGCCTCTTTATCTGCCGTCGGTCCGTGGTGTTCACCTGGTTCGCCAGAAACTCATCGAGGTGTCGCAGCTCGTTGGTGTTTGTGATTTCCCGGTCCAGCGAGGCGCTCAGCTGCTCAGAGACCCGTGTGGCCCGACTGATCTTAATGGAGGGGTTTCTGCCCATCGTCTTCCCAGAATGGTCCATGTGGGGCTGGGAAATGGACCTGGATGAGTGTCCTGAAAGGAGGGAAGATTGGGATAATCAAAGTAAGACGGGTATCCATGGATGTGAGGAAAAAGGTGGTGTTTGGTGTAACAGGGTTCTACCTTCTCCTGATGCTGACTTGTCACTGAGACTCTGAGCCAATGTCAGCTCGCCGTTATCTGGAGTTTGAGCCTCCTTGTGGGGTCGTTTTTTTAGGATTTTGCTGAGAAAACCACCTGACCTGTAGACACAGAAGCACAAGATACGTGAATAGAATCACATGCCCAGATTGGTGTATTTTTCCTATTTTGTGTCTGTGCTTGGGCTGAAAAGCAGTCATTCAGCTGCAGATGGTGTTTCTTTGCGCGTTTATTTTAACCTGATTTCCACTGTCCGTCTGTCTGCAGGGTGTGTCTGTTGCATTTTATTGACAGAGAAAATAGAACGTTCATGAACAAATCAGAATGTTTGCATCGCCGTCCTCGTGTGCGTCTGACGTCCGTCCCTCTAAAATGCCAGCTTTACGCAGGAGTTCTCTATTTCCAGCCCGTCGATGTGCTGATTTTTGGGAAAAAAAAGCCGGAGAAATGGGAAACAGGTCCAGGTTTCAAAATAAAACCATCTGTTGTTCTTTCAAAATAAGAATGTATAGTATTGTTTTTTATATCTAAGAGGAAGTGTCCACACAATAACGCATGTTAACACCGAGGATAACAGTCTACTGACGACCGTCACCACGGACAATCAAAGTGTAACTTTGGAAGTACAAAAGCACCATTTAAGACAAGAAGCACGGCTTCGACAAGCCTCAGAGGAAGGAGGGAACTTTGGGCCCCAGAAGCCGGGGGGCAACAGAGGCAATGGGAACTAAATGACAGTTGTGAGACGGACTCCCCACGCAACATAAGAGAGACGCACCGGAGTAAATCGGGCACATTTTCACACGCTTTTTTGTGGCTACCATTCTATGCAGTCACCTCTTTCTGCTCTGTGTCATCAGGTTCATCATACAACGCAACCCAATTATTTTCTCACAGTGGCCCATCAGACCCAAACTGAACCATCGGCTCCTCTGGAAGAACCACTCCGATTATCTTTGGATCCATTTTCAAAGCGTTCCCAGAGGTCTTTTAATTATGATTATGTCGATTTTAGCCAAACAAAAAAAGTCCTTTTCTAGCATGTAGTTTCTGCAGAACGGCAGTAGTTCATTAGAAATTCACTTCTGAGTTGTGGGCAGACCGACTCCGCCGCCCTTTGCCTTCTTGTTAGTGAGGGCTCTCTGTTTACGTGTTCTCCCACTCGCTTACAGCCGCTCTCAACCCCACCTTAACCTAACAGTGCAACAAAAGAGCTTTTCTATGTCACAGCTACAAGCTTATTCAGACAGCAGGTTTTCATCTGCTCCTGATTCACAACAATTTGAATTAAAAAAAAACCCTCAGAAATGCAGTTTTGAGCTTCATCTTCTTTATAAATGTCCCCCATCATCACAAGAACCCGTTAAAAACACCAAAACTATTATTATCATCGCAGTGGGTCTTTAAATAGGAAAGCTGTCTTCACAAATGGTTTACCTGTCAGGTGTGACTGGGAAAGAGTGGGCAGAGTCTTGGCTAGCAGAACTCTCGTGGCTCTTTCTCCTGAAGGAGCTTCCTCTGGAGCCGTCGGCATAGCTCTCTGACGAGGAAAGAGCCTGCTGAACACAGAACACGGTTGACATGAAGGACCTCACATCTACGGCGGTGAAGAACGGAGCTCACCTCTCTGTCTGAGACAACGTTAGCTCCTTCAGAGCCAGGGGACAATCTGTCAGAGGATGGAGCAGCAGCTTTGCTTCTGCAGAGCACAAGTCATATTTAGCACAACAGGAACAAAACCAGCCTGTTTAGCGATAACTGGCAACACTCTGTTTGGTGTATTATCTGTAAATGTGAGGACCAGGAGCAGCAGACGTACACAAGAGCCTCTTTCATCCTTTCATCTTTGTTCGGAGGCGCAGAAGAGGAGGTCTCTGAGGGGATCTCCCCATTACTCCTCTTTCCCCTCCATTTTTCTGGCCTTTCCTTCATTGCCCCTGGACGGCGATGCAGATTTACAGCCCCCAAACCCTCACCTAGTTCGTCTTTCTGGTTTTCGGGGTCAGCTGACTGAAGGGGTAGAAAAGATGGACGGGTGGGGTTGGTGGGGGGTAGTTTTGGCTCCTTTTTGCCTCCCTTGTCTTCCTTCACTTTCCAAGCAACAAAGGTGTACTGGTCCAGCTCCTTGCTCTCTGACCGCTCCTTCAGTACCGAGCTCTCCTGGCTTTTGCTCCTTGAAGACGTCTTATCTTGGCTTGTGGCCATGGAGGAGGAGGAGGAGGAGGAGGAGGAGGAGGAAGTCAAGGCGGCACGTTCCGTCTCTCTCTGATTGTGCTCCAAGCCTCTCTGTCTCCTCAGCTCCCTTTTCTCCTGGTTCCGGGAGGAAACACGCCGCATGATGGGATGAGATTGTTCCTCCTTCTGTCCAGCTTCTTCAGCAGAAGTTGTGGAGTTTCCGCTGGCCCCTTCATCCTTCTGCTCAGGTGAAGATGAGGATGGAAGTGCAGAGGAGGCATTTCCCTGTGAATTGGACTGTTGATGCTCTTCCTCATCCTCCTCACCCATCTGAGGTCCAGCCTCAGACAGGAGGCCCTCATGTTCCACATCAGACCTCTCCCTGAGCTCCTCATCCTCGCTCGGCTGCTTTCTTTCCTCGTTGTCCTCTTCCAACTGCACTTCCAGGACAGGAAGGTTTCTGTCCAGCGTCTCCTCTGCTATCAGCTCTATATCTGGATCTTCTCTCGTCTGAGGTTCTCCAGCCGGTCTTTCCTCCTCTTCCTCTCTCAGTTTTTCAGCTCTTTTCCTTTCCTCCTCCTCAGCCAATCTCCTTGCATCTTCTTCTGCTCGTCTTCTTGCCTCTTCCTCCTCTTCCCTCCTTCTCATCTCAGTTTCTTCCACCTCTTTCTTTCGTTTCTCCTCTCGTATGGAGTGACATCTGAAATACACAAGACATGTAACATGTCACCCGGCTGTGACATAACACATCGTCTGAAACGTTAGTCTGGAGTTTTTCTTTACCGTCTTCGTGCAGAGTGTCCTCTGACCAGCGCCTGTATCTTTGTGGCTCCTTGTCTTTGTCGTTGGAACTCGAGTCTCTGTCTGTGGCCCCTCCACAAGCTCTGGATCAACGTGGCTGCGTGTCGCATCTGCTCATCTTTGCAGAACCCACGCCACCAGCGCTGGGAGGCGGAGCAGAAAGAAATCAAGAGCCTGCTTGAACTGCCTCTTAGTTATGACAAAGTAAAAAACAGAAGGATTGGTGCAAAAAACCCAACCAATGGCCTGGATTTACTTGGACTACGATAGCTGCTTGTTTCATCTCGAGGAACTGCTTCCTCTGCAGGCGAGCTCTGAACCAACGCTGTAGGAAGACGATCTTCTGCATCACATCCTTGTGCAGCATGTCCAGGAGCTTCTGCCTCTCCAGCTCCTTTAGAAACACCTGAAGAAACCAAACAAAATGCAATCAAGAATAGGAGAAAAGACGAGAAAGTGCAGCCAAACGAGTCCAGCATGCTGTGCGATGACCTTGGTTTTGCCGATCTGGTACATAGTGGGGTCGAGGCTCATTTTCTCCTCAAGTAGCAAAGAGATGTCCTCTTTAGGATCCGAGAGGTTCTTTGGCAGCAGAACTCTGAACTGCTGAATGAACTCCTGCAGGAGAAAATAAAAGATGGCCTCCATTGAGAAAAATAACTTGAAGTTAAAACAGGAAAGTTCAGCAAATTCCTAATCCTTTACTCACTAAAATACATGCTTTACATGAGCCTTTATCATTGCTTTAATGGCGGTACCTGGAAGTGGTATTTGGCTCCGTAGCCTGACCTCCGGATGCGAACCGTCTCCAGCATCCCTGTGTAATGCAGCTGCTGAAGCACCAGCGCCTCGTCCAGATGCATCTCCTTCTGCTCACAGACGGCACAGAAGCACGCAGACATGACCACATTCTTACCGTTTCCTGTCCTTGTACCCAAAAACAGACAGGTGACCTTTACCTTCTCAGCATTGGAGCGGATGCAGCGGATGAAGAAAGGTTCAGCCTTATTAAGAGTCTCCAACAGTTTGGTCAGAGAGTTCTGAGGAGAGAGCAGAATCCAGCAAACATTGAACCAATGCTGGTCTAAGAGAAGAGAGAGCTCCCTGCTGTGCTTTATGTCACCTGGAACTGAGCGCTGATGCTGGGAGTCTTTTTCTTCTTGTGAAGGTGCAGAAGAGACTTGGTAGTGCGGTCATGGAGGGTCAGGCTCACAATGAGCTTCAAAGACCGTGAGTCCAGCAGACTCTGCAAAACAGCAACAAGATAGAGTTATTTCCTTCTGGCAATTGTAATGATTAAATCTAATAAAACTGATCTGCCTCACTAAAGCTGACGGACACCCATCACAGTTACCTTTGGGATGGCTTGTTTCTGCTTGATGCTCTTATTTTTCCTGTCAGAACGGAGAAGACAAGTTCAGGATGTTTCAGAGGCTGTAAATCAAGCTTTGAGATGAATCAGTGGATGTTAGAATGAAGGGAATTCTCCTTCGTGCAAGGTCAGTCAGTGATAAAATGATGGCTTCAGCCTGAACTCAGGTGAGTGATGCCCAGAGGCTGAAGGTGACGGAGAGGAAGCAGGAGTTTGCAACCATCAGCCCAACAGAGACTCAGGGGAAGAAAGACAAACCTGCTCTCAGACTACTAACTATAATGTGAATTTGGTCAGATGCTCTCCCTTTTTCAGCCTGAGACTTTTGTGTAAATGCTGACATGCTGTATTGACAGACACATTTTCTAAAAGATGCTTTTCAAAAAGGTTCATACTGGAAATATAAAGAACTCCTGACATCTTATCAGCCCTTAAAACATTTTGGAAATGTCTAAAAACTCTAATTTTCATACAGAGGAAGTAAGAGTGTGATAGTTTTCGAGCGAGTCACGTGAGACGTTAGTTATGCTCTAGGAAAGATAGATGCAAAGTGACAGCCTATGAACTGTTCAAACGGTTGCAGCTGCTTTATTATTTTATTAGAAAGCTAAATGAGAGCATTTCTGTCAGAGAGCTGATGGCAGCCCCGCCTGCAGACTCACTGGAGGATGTGTCGTGGGAAGCGGAGGCGACCCCATGACTGCAGCAGCTTGCGAGGGTCCTCCCCATCCAGCTGCAAGTTCTTAATGGAGCTGATCATCTCTGCATGCATATCTCTAAGCACCCCACACAGACAAGCACAGTGAATATAGAAGGATGGGGAAGTATCGGGAGCACAAGACGGTAACCGGGTGGGACAGCAACCCGAGGCTCTGATATCCAGGAAAGCTTTCATACGTCAGGTTTTCAGCACTGCTCATCTGTGATCCCCACAGCCGGTTTTTGAAAAGAGGAAGCAATGAGACACGCTCCACCACCCAACCATGCAGCCAAACCCTTTTGTAGAAGAGACCCCCCCCACACACAGACCCGCTGGGACAGTAAGGGTGGTCCTGGCTTTGTGACAGCTAGCATGCAGAGCTGAGCTCACGTCTGCCGGGTCGGATCAATTTTGCTTTTTTCCATCCATGCTGCGACTGTCATTAGGTTCTGTGACTGTAAGTGGTTACCAGTGGGAGTTCTTGTATGTACAGTCCTTGTTTTGAGGTTTTCAGCCGGTTCTGGTGAGGTTAATCATCAGTATTCAGGTGCTGGTCCATGCAGACCCTTAGTAAACTGACAGACACTGACCTTACAGACAGAGGTCAAGCAGGGAAGGAGAGACTTGGACCTAAGCTCTAAATCTCTGAGTTAGCTAAAAGACAGAATCTGAAGAATGTTCCTTTATTATTTAGGCTTTTGAGGTGACCAACATTTCAGAGGTTATCCTCTTCTGAAGGAGTACATCTGCTAAACACTTTCTTATGCTTTAAAGTAGTAGTAGTTACTTTAAAAACTGAAGTAAAAAAGGAAAATAAAGGAACAGTCAGAGAAGGGGGAATAGAAAGCTAAAAGAGAGCTTTATGCCTCATTTTAGTGCCTAACACTTTAAAAACATTTAACATCTGATCTATTTTGATTATACATCTGATAACTCATTAGAATAGCATTTTAAAAGCTTTGTTAGTTTAAAATCATTTAGAAAATAAGCAAATGCATGATTTTTCATTCCTGCCTGCTTGGCCTCATGTCCTTTTTGTTCAATCAAATCCACTTACTTCTTCCTCTCAAAGCTAGCAAAGATGTCTTCAAAGGCCTCTAGAGGGCGCTCCTCAGAGTGATCAAAGTAGAAATCGAGCAAAGAGGCTCGTCTGTGGAGGGGAGAGGAAAGGAGAGAAGCGCATACACCGGGGTCACCAAAAGGTGGAGAGGAGATGAGGAGAATGTAACCGTCGGGGAACCGAAGCTTCTGCAAACGGCTCGAGAACAGAAACCTGCTGTTTTATGGTTCCACAAGGTTCCTTTCAAACTAAATGAATTCTTTCACCTTCTAACTGGAGATTTTCAAAGGAGGAGAAGCAGCTTTTTTAGAGGAGGATCATTTCAAATACTCATTTTGTGAGCGAGTAAAACCATGAAACACAAACGACGGCAGTGGTCTCACTCTGAATGCACAGGACCCAACATTTCCTCCAGAAAACAAGACACCAAAGTGAAAACACACCAAGCAGACCAGAGAGCAGCTTACTCCTGCAATAAATGCACTTACTTGTACATTTTTTCTATGGGGGTATTGGGCCGCTGAAGCTCGCTCAGAGGACTTCTGGATTTTGAACGGACAACACCTAAAATATTGAGCAAAAACACAAACACACATGATTTAGGAGTCTAAAGACACACGGCTGCTGAACTTCTTTCACTTTCATAAAAGGGCTCAAACATTTATTTGCTGATAAGTACTTTATAAAAAAAGTTTGAAGTAAAAAGCGACAGCAAGCTTTAATTGGTAGAAAGGAACCATGTGATGCATATTTGCATTAGGATTTCTGTACCTGACGTCTTAGCCGCCCAGGAGCGTCCAGCCTCGTTAAAAGCAGAAATGCCCCTGATGGTGGCGCGTAAGATGCCCCATCGGAACATGGCCACGGGGTCCATCCCAATGAGCTGCCGCACGTAGCGCTGTCGCTGCTCCTCAGCAGCGCCACGATGTCTGGACGCATGTGGTCAGTGTTCTTCTCACGGAAATCCTGTGGAGGTCAGAGAGAATGGCCATGAAAACTGAAATTCCTTTTTCTGATGATGGAGGACAAAGATGAAAAGAATTCCGCTTAAAATTCTCAGCATTTCTGAGTATTCCCTATAAATGTGGAAGAGCGCGTAACCACAACTGGGGGCCCAGCAGTCCCAGAGGTGAATTTTTAATGAACTCCTGCCGCTCTGCAGAAACTAGGTCCTAAAATACATCACAGTTTTTTTATTTCGGCTACAAACAGCATAACCATAACTGAAAGAGCACTAGGAAAACTTTTCCAAAGATAATTGGAGTGTGTCTTTAAAGATAGTGATCTGTTTGAATATAAACAGTAATTGTTTGTTCGATTGTTCCCGTCATCTCACCTTAATCTGGTACTTGACTTTCCCTGCAAAGTGCT